>KZ806925.1:559120-574085 GCA_000696205.2 Oncopeltus fasciatus | reverse complement strand
TATATCATTATATATATATATGTAGATTTTATTTCACTAGTTAAAGCTTATCCATGACAGCACTCGCAGTTTTATAATTAGAAAAATTTTATAGAAAATATGTCAATCTATTACATTTCTTTGTAAAATATTTAATAAATTAAATTTCTGATAGATATGATAACTTATTGTGAGAAATTTGTTAACGAATAAATTCAGAATAACGTTTCACACTGTAAATATTGTTTTTTGTTACCTGGGACTTCCTGAAACTCCATGCACCTTTCATTTACCAAGCAGAATGATGCCAAGACATAACCAAACAGGCCTGGAAGAAAATGTATTTGTTAAATAAGTATAATATTTTATTAGATATTAGGCACAGTAAAAAAGTAAAACACCTCATAACAAGAAAGAAGAGTGTCAATAATCGAAAATCAAAACATACTACTAAATATTTAAAAAGATAAACTTGAAATAAAGCTTTATAATGACGATTCAAAATATTTAAATTTAAAAGCAGAGTAAAATTGTATTATGAGATTGAGGATAGCCGGTAACCAAATGTATGATTTAATTTCTAAATTGAGAAACTTTAGATATAGAATTATCACGTTGATTGAAACATATACACCAATATCAATATCAATCTGCAATTTTGTAATACTTAGAGTAAGGATAAGCGAAAACCAAACAGACAACTAAAGAGTTAAAAACATAAAGTTTATATAGAGCGTTACAATGACGATTTAAACAGATTCTTTCAATTCAATCAATTTACAAAGTGTATAGATAACCTGAAATATTCAATCTCTGAAATCTTAAATTTCACAATATGACAAATATTTAAATTGTGAAACAGGAGATCAAGTATAGCAATCATAATTTAAACGTATACTCTCTACCAATTAGTAAAATTGTATTTCAAAGAGTGGGTATAACCTGAAACCAAACATATGAATAAATGAATAAATAGATAAACATAAAATAGCGCGTTATAATGATGACATACATATAATTTCTGGTAATCAGCAAAATTGTATTATAAAAAGTGGGGATTACCTGAAATGAAGCATACGACTGAATATTCAAATTGAGAAAGTATAGATCGAGCTTTTCAATGATTATTTAAACTCACTCATTCGACCAATCAGCAAAATTGTATCACAAGATGTGACGATTGCCGGAAACCAAATGTGACTAAATATTTAAGTTCAGAAACTTTAGATAGAGCATTATCATGTTGATTGAAAATTTTTTTTTTGTATTAAACAACAATATTGAATCTTCAAGATTGGTTTGCTTGAAATCATTAACATGAGTCCAGACAAATTAAATTAACATAATTTATTTATTGGCATATATATTTTATGATATGATTGATTAATCTTGAAAATCGAATACTTAATGGCAGAGCTATAGCTTAAATTCAAATTTTAGGTATAAAGATTTAGAAATTATGATGCTGAAGAATTCGCTTAATTATGAAGATCTTTTGCAAACAGAGGTAGCCAAAGTAAATAACGTATTATAATCTCGTCACATTTCATTTTTTAAAAAGATTTTAAGTCTCAAAATTCCCTATCTGCAGATTTCCCGTGAGGAAATTAAGCTATTAACGTAGGTCCGATGACGTGACTTCGGAAACTTCGGGAGACCCACATATGCGCTCCAGCGAAACGTTCTTAAAAACGAAGCTTCTTACACTATAGGCAGGCTCTACTGACAGCAAAAGTGACACAAGAAACCAACAATACTACAGAAAATAAGGATACAGTCAAAGAAACTGGGAAACAATTCTTTATATCTAGAAATCACAAAAAAAAAAATTTACCACCGACCAATTAATCGGCTTTACCCTAAATCTCAAATTAACTATCAATTATTTGCCCCTCAAAACAACTTTAATCACAATATGTTTCGACCTAAATAGCTCACCCTTATAACAACCAACAGACCTATATACCAAATACTGATTCATATACTGATACGGACCCTCCACAAAAATACTGATAACCTTTACGTAATGAACAGTGGAGTCCACAAAAACAAGAACTTTCTATAAATCGTTAAAAATTATTATAAAGTAAAAATCATTATAAAACTTGAAGATGATATACCTACCTTAACATATAGTAATACTAAAAACTGACAAGCCAATCCACAAAAAAAAAAATTAACAATTCTAATACAAAATATAGACGGGAATCAAGAAACTTCTAAAGAATGGAATAATAAGAAAAATTAATGCATCATATAATTCCAAATTTGGATGCAACTCACAAAACAGGAAACAATTAGGAAACTGTCCCTGATAAAGTTTCGCTACCAAGTATTGAGGACCACTTGAAAGTATAATGCATCTATTGATCTTAAATCGGGCTTTGTTCTGGTAATAATGGAAGAAGATTCTATAGAATAGCCTTCAGTACAAAGCAAGGTCACTATAAATTTCCAAGGTTTTCTTTAGCCTCTGCAACTTGCTCCCTCTGACTTCTAAAGACTGATGAATACAGTCGCCAGTATCCTCGAGTTTGCATTAGTTTATGTAGATGATGTTATTGTTTTTCTGAAATTGTGGAAGAATATATCACCCATTTGCCAAAAGTCTGAAGAATAAAACAAATAACAGATTTATGGATTTTATTTTCCACCTGACCAACCTTTAATTTGAAATGAAACAAATAGGAAAATAATAAATAAACTTATGGAATGACAAACGAAAACGGAAATTTTAGGTGCAATTGAAAAGATAAATTGATTTGTGCGATAAATTTATTTCTGAGATTGAACGGAGCGAATACCACTTAAAAAATAACATTGAACACCGAGATAAATCCAATTTAAATTTAATTTTAAGCATGAGAAAAAACGTTATTATTCTAAATAAAAATAATATGAGTTTGGAAAAATTGAATCACTATGTCGACTCACACGAACTCAGACTTTGCGTTCATGACACTACTAATCTACAAGTGAATTTAAAACAAACTTTACCGTACTATTAGAGTAACATTACCGTCCAATAATTGCCACAAAATGAATATCTGTTCGAATACGATAGGTCTATAAGATGAAAAGTAGATTCATCTTCTTTCATTTTTGACTAGATGCCTGAACATTTTGCAAAATTAAAGTTTTACCAAATATGTCTATGACACAATTTGAATCAATCGACACACTAACTTTTTTTACAGGCGATTATTTATATATCCTCCTCTTCTGTAAAGTAGCTTACTTATTCATTTATATAAAACACTATTTCCTTATATGATAAATAAATGAAAAAAAAAAAAACAAAAAAACTCAGTCACACGCTGCTATGTTTCATTAAAGATGGATACAAATAAGAATAAATGAGGGAATTCCATTTACGAGCCGAAGAGAACATTAAGAGAAAAAGGTATGTCGAATTAAGTTTAGTCAACATTGGCCAAGAAAATAGAATATAGTGGCACACAAATCGATAATTTACTCTTGACCATATTTAATATAACATCGGCAATATCCATATATGCACATACTTATATTACAATATGAACAGCTCCTGCACATATTATATGCGAGAAAAACTAATAATTTATCCATAATTTATTTTTTACACTAATTATTCTAGCGATTCAATTTATTTTTTTAAGAATCCCCAGCGAAATGAATTATAATACTCCCTTTTAAAGCCTCACAATTATTGAATTAAGGCAGTAATGGATATGTGATGGGTAACGCGCGCGAGTAATGTGCCTCTTGTACCATAGAACCACAAAGTCAGAGATGCACAGAGAAAGAGAACACAGGATGCGAACTCTGCCGCCAAAAGCCAGAATTCCTCTTCTCACTAACCGCTACGGGATCTGGCTTTAGCCTGCACCGCTATACCCCAGCCTGATCTATGTGAAATCAAAAGCGCCTTCTGCTTATTTCATCTGATTCTTCTTTTACAATTTACTTTGAGATTTACTGAGTGAAGGGAAGAAAAATAGTCTTATATATTCTTCAAAAATGCTTCATTTATAACTCTGTAGACAATGTGCAATAATTAAATAAAATAATAATCCTAGAACCAGAAACTATAAAATGAGTATATTCTTCACATCTGTTCGTTCCATTAAAAATGACAGAACTATGAGTAAATAACTAATTTCATCTAAGAAGCCGAAATATAGAACAAGAAAAGATTTAATCCATTGATCTTTAAGAAAAACTGAAAAAAAGGAAGTAGGTTGGGTGACCAATATACTAGTTACTTACTTTTAAATAACTTCTTTAATATTTCCATTTCATAAAGATATTACAGAATTAAAATCTTAGAAAATGTTATTTTACATTTATTATGTTCTCTTATTTTTAATATACAAATAATGAAGTAAAGTAAACATAAATAAAAAAAATAATCTGAGTTTTTATTATAATCCAAAATTCTGTTTTATGGTCCCCGAAACACATTTTTGGTAGTTTTGCTCATGCCATCATGGGTTTGACAGCAAAAGTGTGGATGTGCAACTGTTAGGTCACGCCTTCCGAAAAATCACAAAAAAGTTGAAAATATTAACAACTTGTGTAGAAATTGGAAGCAATTTTAGGTCAAACTCGAGCAGTGGGAAACAGAAAATATCGAGTTTTCCTCAGCTATTGGCTAGTCAATGTATGTATTACATATTTGAGATTTTCACAATAAAAGCATATTACAATACGAAATTCACTAAATGAGAGGGGGGGGCACCATAAGGGGAGACATAAACCTAATTTTCCTTAGCTGTAGATCAGTCGAGGTTTAAATATCATATCATGTTTAAATAAATATATCACGTTTGTGATCATCATTTTTTTAATAACTTCTTATATTAAATTTAAGTGGCGGCACTACAATTTTTTTTTTTTTTTTCATAAACTAAGGTGTTATGAAGGTGTTTAGAAATATTCATGGATTCTTCTTCCTGGCTTGAACAAGTCGAAAAGGTGGATTTTGCAATAAGCTAATTTCCCATTCAGCCCTGAAGAGAATATAATTTAATGTGTAATGTGTAAGAGTCAAGCCCGGGAGAAGGATCGATAAATAATAATAAACAGTTTACTCTTTGAAACTTTCTTATTCTCTTAATTGATAATATCAGTTAAAACATCATTCAAAAGGTTCGCGGAAAGAACACTGTAGCATTTAACAAGATATTTCAATGCATATAAAAAAATCTATTTGTAATCTCATTTTCCATTATAAACTCAAATTGCACTAGAGCGATCAACATATATTTATTACAAAACTCAACATACTCACTTAAATTTTATGCAAACAATTTTATTAGTTATTTAGGAAACACAAATTACAGTATATTTGAGGAGTTTTATTGGTAAACCATATTCTTTACTTATACGGGACAAAACTAGCAGATTAAAGTGAACTATATTCAATAATTTATTCATTGCTGTATGTGTATACGGAGAATAACAACATTAGAAATAGTGGTTAACTGGAAACCTGACAGACAATTAAAAAATTTGCATACGATCCACCGGCCTAAACTTCACTAAAACCTAATATAAATCGGTAATTAGCTAATAATAATAATAATGAGCTATTAAGTAAATGTTCTACAAATCTTTAGAATTGGTAGATTAGGAGAAGGGTCTTATTTGGAACCCAAATTTGATGGCCTAAATTTGAAGATCATTTTAACGGTCTACCGAACTTACTTATTTCTCAGATGGACCAAATCTTTATATTTAATGTTAAAATTTTTCAAATAATGTTGATCGAATCATACTAAAACCATGAAAGCCGACTCGGAAAACATTTACTTATTCTCCTATGGCCAATGTATATAATAAAAACTTGGCATTCCTTTATATAGAATTGCTCAAAATTGGTTAGAAATATAAACTAAATCTCTATTGTTTTTAGAATAAAAACTATGACCTCTTGGGTTAGTTGAGAAATAATGTCTTGTCATAGCTTAAATGAACTAGTTCTTGCGGTTTTGAACGGAAATGGCGCGAGGCGGTGGTAAACGCACTGCTAGATACAATAAACCCAACTTGAAATATAGGCCTCTAATTTATGTTGAGAAACTCTTGGTGCCTAATTTAAAAGAAGTATATAAGTGCTATAAATTTATTCGAACCTTATACCAGGGTATGAATAGAAATAAATAGTTAAACAATTAATGAGAGGGAATAGAATAAAAAAATCTATCTGTCCTAGCCTGGAATCAATCCAGGTTCGATTCCTGGCTAGGACAGATAGATTTTTTTATTCTATTCCCTCTCATTAATTGTTTAAAATTTACGTGGGATAAAAAACCACAACCAAATAAAATATTTATAAACTCTCTAAATAGGTATGTCTCTACAATATTGAGTTTATTTAAAACACATTACTGTTTAATAAAAATGAAAAATTTTTATGATGCTAGCTAAATTAAGCCACTATGAATAAAATGAGGGTATACCAAACTTATAAAAAACGTTTTAAATATTTTAATTTTCACAAAGAAAATTGACATATATTAATTAAATGCAGGACATTGAGCAGGCTCAAGCTCTACTTAGATAATAAATAGTGAATAGCATACTTGGAAAGCAAATGAAAAAGAAATTATTCTAGAACTTCATTCCTCTTGAATAACATAAATTATTTACAATATTATATTTGAAATAATTTAGAATTTATTAGACACTGTTTAAAAAAAAGAAGAAGACGTATTTGCAATAATAATAAGTCAAGCAGATAAAAAAAAGTGTAGTAAAAAGAAGTGCANTGGAATTTTCTTAAAATAGTGAAGCAGCGACAAATACGAGTATTTTCAGGGATAGTGTTCCAGAGCTTAGAGGGTCGGATAAGGAAGAAATGAAAAAGTGTAGTGGCTTTGTAAGGAGGGAGTTTACAATATTCTTATTTTTTTATTATTATTAAAGTTTTAAAACATTAGTATAAAACAAAACAAGTGTAAGATGTCATTTGATAACATTTATATTATATAATATTTAAAAAAAAAAAAACGTATTAAAAAAGGTGTTTGAGAGTGTATTGGGCATGTAATTTCGAGTATGGGCGGGCATTCGAAATTTTATAATATAAAGCTAAATTCCGCATTTAGGTTTTTCATTGCTAACCCTGGAAATAATTCGATTTTGGTTGAAATCGGATGAGAGGACGGGGGGTTAAGAAAGTGTCAAAAATTTATAATCTCAATTTCTTCATTTGTGTTTGCTTTACGAAAAATTTTAAGATCATATTAAGTGTAAAACGTAATTTTCTCAAAAACACTTATAAAGGATGACATTTACGAATTAAACTACGACGAGTGAGCGCTTACACACCTATTTCTTTCTGATCAATCTAGAGCAAGGCTAAGAGATGATGGTACACACACACACACACACACACACACACACACACACACACACACACACACATATATATATATATATATATATGATATTAAGTCCTATGCAATTTAGTATCTACGTTATCTGTCAAAATCTTTCCCGTCATGGTACCAAAGCGAATAGCTTGATAAACACTAACAGGAACGTAAAATTTTCTTCGTCAGTCATGGAAATGTGAACTTAGGGACAGGACGTCCTCTTTCGTCTGAGGATGGATTACAATGTAAGCCGAAACGTTGACAGATAATCTTTTTAAAGAAAATCATTTTTTTTTTTTCATCTACCTTGACCGAACCCCAACTAACATCATCTAATAGAAAAATTTTCTGGTTTGCAGAATTGAATTATTTCAAGACAAAGAAAATACAAATGTAAAAATCCGACACGCAGGAGTTGTGCATCAAAGCAGATTTCCCGTGTGTAACTAAAGATGGATATAAATAACAGTAAACGAGGTAACTAAATTTACAAGCAGGAGAGATCAAAGAGCGTAAAAGGTTTGACCACTAAATTTTGCACGAGACTGCCCGGGAAAGAAGACTGGGAAAAGCTCCTAATCCCCCCCCCCCCTTACCATCATCTGGATATAAACCTTTGTATTTTGTTTTGTACAATTTTTTCGCAGCGAAAACATTAAGATTTTAAATTTTGGTGACATATATATAGCAATCAAGAACAGGTGGGATAGATAGTGCGTGCATACACAAAAAGAAAAAATCTCAAGTAGCAAAATTGTCGGGGATCTCTCGCCCTTCGTCGGTGAGAAGTGAAGATAGACTAGGGCTCTCTTCCCTTGGCTAGTCTCTCTTCACTTCTCACCGACGAAGGGCGAGAGATCCCCGACAATTTTGCTACTTGAGATTTTGTTCTTCTCGTGTGTTCACTACACTCTCTATCCCACCTGTTCTTGATTACTATACACACAATTGTTCAATCTAGGATCGGCGAAGTCTTTTTCAATAAAATTCTTCAATAGTCGAGTTCTGATACTGTAAATCTAAACAGAGTATTGTAAGGCCTTCAATTTTCACGGTTGAGAGCGAGAAATCTGAAAATACCTCAGAGGGAGCCAGGTTATGTAATATCTCAATCCACCATTGTACTACTCAACTGTTGTCGGCCACTTCTTGAAGAAGTGCACCACCCTCGGGCTGAGAACAAATGTCTGCACACCTATGCTCTTTTGTTTCCGTAAGGAAATCAAGCTATTCAAGTTGGTACCTTTGTGCGATTTTGAAAATCTTTGGCAGAGCTTCACTGATCCTACATTGGGGAAGCTAAAATTATGGTCCGTCAAAATTTAAATATATATTTGATATATAGAAAAAAATAGCTGTAAAACGTAATTTTATTTTATATTTAAGGATGACTTTTTAGTGTGGGTTGGCCTTTTATTTTTGAAATATGTAAAACCAAATATAGATTATTAATAAAACCTTTTCATCTCTTAACCTTTAAAGAATTCAATCTTAGCTGAAATCGAAAGAGGATAATGTGTGGTGAAGGGGTTTAGAGGGAGACTAAAATTTATAATCCTAATATCTTCGTTGTTATTTGAGCTACGAAAAAGTTTACAGGACCTAATAGGTGTAAAATATAATATGTTCATTTTTATTCCTCTTACATTTTTACGAAAAATACTTGTAAAGGTTTTGGGTATTATAAAAAGCAATCGCTGGTGACTCCTTTGCAGAAATAAGGAAATATGAGGCTATTTGAAAATATTGTTTCCTTGTTCAATCTAACAAAAATAAAGGAAGGCTTGAGCGTAAAAATGCTCATACAGACACCTGACGCTCACAAGATAGGATACACACACACACACACCACACGCATATATATACATATAATATTATGTATATTACAGTCAAATGTATCACATAATTGATAAGATATATCATTCTAGCATTTTCTTGTTGTTTGAGGGGTATAAACCTCCAACTAAAAGATGTAAGATCTTGGAACAATGAACTGTTGGTATAAAAGGGGTTCTTTTGGATTTCTCAGCAAAAATGTCGAGACTGGAAAGCCTATGGTCGTCCAGAACGTGGCTAGTTGTAAAATACTTCATTATTATAATAAATTATTATTATTTACATGTATAAAGACATATATTGCCAAGAAATAAAACATAAGACGTATAAACACTTTAATAATAGCATGATTATCTTATATTAATAAATTCACAAAATAATGGTTTAAATAAATAAATTAAATAAAATACCTTTAATAGGAAAATAAATCTATATCACATAAATGCAACAAGTAATAACAACTGTTTACAAAACTACTGTTGTACCTAACATTTGTATTTTTTTAAACATTAAATCTTCAAAATATAACTTATATAATGTAATATGCATACTTAATAGTCATCATATTAATTAATATAAACACAGCCAGAAAAACAACTAAGAAACCCACCGATTACGCTGTATTATATTCTTTGCAAATATAATAACTATATCTACAAGCCAGCTTTAGATATCCAACTAATCCCGACCAGCTTCTCCAGCTGAGCTAAGATATCAGTTCCTCTAATGAGAGATAATTCACCCCGTAAGAGATTTTGTGGAACTCCGATAATATAGGACTATTGGCGATTAAGAAGTATTTACCTTCTATTTCTCTTGTGTTGCACAGTGAACACATTCCTTCATCTTCCTTCACATTTTAAATTTCTTTATTTAAATTCAACAACCCACATCTCATTTTCAAAATCCACTTTACATTGTTGAAACTTATTTCTTTTTTTAATAATTTTAATCGTTCAGTTCATGATTTAATATGCTGTATAAACGCGAGACCCTCGAATTTTTTGCCTTAATAATTGTATTTTCTTGCAAATTTCTACCAACTGAAACGAATATCTTCAAAATAGTCAGACCCATTTTCAATGTTTTTTATAACTAGATTGATATTTAATTTATTTGCAGATATTATGTTCTTCAGCTCCCTCTACCAAAATATATTCTTTATAATAAGCTCTTCTGCCAAAATACGGGGGAACCTATTTATTGGAAGATTCATAACTTTTAGAATATAGTCGTGGTGTAACTTTATGTGTGTTGATAAAGGGGTATTAGTCAAGGTATACCATAAAATCTGGGGTACGTTAGGGTAAATTAAATATTTTCTTTATGAAATATTGCTGTACTCCTATAGTTTTCAATACTATATTTTAACTATTTTTTCTTTAGAATTCTAACAAAAATATTTTCAATTTATTCTTTCTCTAAACCTCCCTCATCAACCACATCACTAGGAACAATAAAGAACTCTGAAGGTTTGCAGGATGAAGATTAAATACCGATTTTGTTTTCTTTATTTTCAAAATTGCGGCTGATACACCGCTTAAATGGAAATAATTTATAATTTTGTATGGAACAAAATTATAAGCAGAATCGGCGATCGATAAAAATTTTCAATAGCCGTGTCATTGAACTAATATGAATAGCTTCTGCCATCTGCTCAAAATTTAATTAATGCAGGCGACCTATATAAACATAGTTTTTGAAAATTTGTTTAACCAAATTCATAAACTAGGAGAAGGAGTATCATTTGACGCCTGATTACATCAGTTTGAAAGTGAATTGTGAGCCGAAAGAGAGCAGATAAAGATAAAAATGGAGCTGAAAGTATACGGAAGAGGTAAGAGAGAGAAATACCTGTGCATAACAGTGTGATAAGATGTGATACCATGGCGAGAGCTGGAGAACGACTGAAGTCGGCGTCGACCGCAGGAGGGGTGGTGGGTGTGTTTCAAAATCCCCAGAAGCAAGGATCCAGGCTTTCAGACGCTGTCTCTATTGGAGCTTCCAGTATAGATATATTCTATTCTATCTGCCCTAGGTATGGTGGTTTATCTTTACTTACGACTACCCAACGAAAATACTCGGGCTTTCCGAAAAATCTTTTGTAAGGCTCTATCTTTACAGGTCACCTAACCAGCCTTCAATCATTAGCTTGAAGCAAGGCTGACCCCAACCTAAAACTACCAAATTATCTGCAAAGATCAGATACAGGTGGTTATATTTTTCAACAGGAATTACCTTCTCTCCAAGCCTTTGCACCAATTCCTGAAAGGACATTTGTATGAACATGGAAACAAAAGTAGAGATGATAAATTAAAAAAAAAACAATTATCTCAACGTGGGCATTATATTTAGTAGAGCAATGAAACTCGGCTAACATTTTTTTTTGTTAGCAAAAAATATTTTTGGGGTTGAACAGAAACAGGAGTTGTGGAGAACGGTTAGAATAACTTAAAGCTGGCCATATTTGAATCATAAGTTAAGCTCTGGGAAAGAAGAAAGCCAAACGGTTGGTGGAAGAGTTTAGATCTGTGACAGAGGAGAAGAAACGAGCATAGAATGGCTTTTAAATAAAATCCACAATTCCAGAGTATGGTATGGGGAATGTAGAAAGAAAGACAGTAGCTGAATTGAATCCTGACAGAAAACTGACCACACCCTGAGATTTAACAGATCGCGGGAGGCATAACAGAAACACGGGATAAAGATGTGATTGCCTGTATCTTATCGGTATGGATCTGTAGACAAAGTTCTTTCAAGAGCTGCTTACCGAAAAAAACGAAGTTAGGGTCAAACTTAAAGTGATATTAGGATGAACATGACAAATAAAGGAAGAAAAGGTATCATATGCTATAGAGGAATCCAAGAATGTTTGATCACTAGGAACAAGTGGAGTTCCAACTGAATTTTTAAACATGAGGGGCATTGATTATGTGAAGCCCTGAAAAAATGCTTCCAAACAGTAAATAAATTTTGAAAAGAAGTTCTATGTCTGGCGTTTCTTGATTTCCTAAATAAAAACAAATAAGAGACAAAGAACTACAGAGGCATAATTATTATAAACTCAGCTTGTAGAATCCTAAGCTGAATCGTCAAAAGAAGAAATAGAGCACCAAATAAGTGAGGAGTAAACCAGTATGAGAGCTAGGTTACCCTGCTCATGTACAATTTTCCTTATCGGCAGATCATTGAGAGGAAGCAATGAAAATGAAAGGGAGTTCATATGGCTATGACTGTCTTGGAGAAAGGCAATGATAATTTGTATTATAGTAGGCTATCCTCAGGAAGATCAAGGTTAGTGAGAAAAATATCTAACTTTTTTCTTAAACAGTATAAAAACGTCCACTTAAAGATAAGGAACTGGTGCCCTCCAGGAAATGATAAAAAGGTATAGTAAGACAGGGGATTCCTGTTTAAAAATGCAATATCCTATTCCAGATCTTTGCAGATGTGTTGGTAGTATATAAGTTGGTATTACTCACTCATACTTTGACCTCTATTTGCATATACCCTGCTGCCATCTTTCGACCAACAGTTGAACTTTTAAAATACTATATTTGTATTTAAGCATCTGTTTGCAAACCATTAGATGAATTCTTTAATAGATGAAATAATTTATGGGGAGGGAGGTTTGAGAAAGAACAAATTGAATTTATCTTGTTAGTGTTAGAGTTATATTTTAAAAAATATTGTACATAATACAATAGGTGATTCATTTATGAAAATTAAATTTGTCATATCAAAGATAATATTGAATATTAATATTTAAAAAATAAGTTTTAACAAAAAAAAAATAACAACATTTAAGACAAATGATATTCAAGGGTGCCAGGGTGGCTCATGGGATACTTTGAATCTCACAATCCAAATGCTGTAGGTTCAAATCCCGCACAAGGCTAGTTTTTATCGACTTTTCCTGAGCCATGGATGTTTTAATGGGATGGCAACCTGTAGATAGCGCCTCTCCTCCATGACTCGAAATTGTTGACCATACTTAGGATCTTAGAAGTCTATCTTTGAAATTTCTTGACTATAAAAACAAACAATAAAAGAGAAGTATTTACCGTTTCTTCTTCCGGGTTGGACCGTGTCAAATTGGTGTTATTTGCCGAGCTTTCGCACATGATGTGATGGCTTCTTCAGGGCTGAAAAGAGAATGAAATATATTCTCTTTTCAGCCCTGAAGAAGCCATCACATCATGTGCGAAAGCTCGGCAAATAACACCAATTTGACACGGTCCAACCCGGAAGAAGAAACGGTAAATACTTCTGACGACCGTCGAAGCCTACGTGAACAAATAAAAGAGAAATTAATGGTCCACACATTTACACAATTTAGAGGAAATGAACTCATTTTGGGACTTTATTGGTAGAATGTGAGAAATATTTTACAGCCTGGTGTCAGTAAAGTTATTGAAATGGAATAATTGAAGTATAAAATTATTATTGTGGAATTGAAGATTAGATGTAACTGGCTTCACAACTAAAAATACAGTAAAGGAGGTTCTCTTGAATTATAGTAGCATGAATGAAAGGATTTGCAGAAACATTATGAAAGACATGTTCTGCAACATTTCTATTATGTTCATAGGCATTTAGTAAATTTAAAACCACATCCAAGTGCCAGAAAAAAACAATTTCATCAATGATACTAAGGGAAGAATATTGGTAGAGTAAGAAGTGATAGTTTGCTTAAAGCAAGAATTACTGGTTTGCCAAGTCTTGCCACTCTGAGTTCTTAATTCAAACAAGCATAAAAATCTTCAGGGTTTCAAGCATTTAAAAATAATGACATTACATATTTCAATCAACATATATAGCACAGGCCAGCAATATATATATATATATATATATATTGCAATTACACAGAAATTAATTAAATCCCCTTCTCTTTTTAAAGAAGTTTTTTAAAAAAAACAGTCAGAAATAGGGTATGGAAGACAATGATGGTCACAGACTCAACCTATAGATGAATTAAAAAGAGGGTTTCCAACTAGATGAAAATGCTTCCAACTTTTATGAATACAGAACAACTCAGCTAACAGAAGCGATTCCAGAGTAAAACCCACCCCCAAAGCAACATTATCCCAGAACAGGAGAACCCAGATCTGGTATGAGACAGGACCTGATTAATCTAACTTACAGAACATAAAAAAGAATGCCGAATTGATTAATACAAAGGGGGATAAGGTGGATGTGCACATAATATAACATATATTCTTAGACAGTATATGTTTTCATACTGCTCAATATTAGTAAATAAAAAGAAAGGTTAACATTTACTAAAGGATTATATCCCTTTATTCTTTATGTACGAATGTTTGTGTGTGTATATATGTGTATATCTTTGTGTGTGTGCGTGTGTATAGAGAAACACTAATTTGAACAATCATAAAATTTTTTTTTCTTATAATGTCTTGCAAAAAAAAAATATATATATAAATAACAACTCTAAATCATAATTTTGAGTAGCGGTGTAGCCAGTGATCAGTATACACCTTTATATAGCGCTCCGTCTTTCCAACTATAATATACGAGTTGTGGGAAGAACTGAGATCTCAAACTCTACATACATTTGTAGTGAAGTGTCAGTGACATGTGAGTGCAGTTTCAGCTCGAATCGTCGCGAGGATCACATCTAAACAGTGAGTAAAGCGAACTATTTTTGTAGCCGTTATCCTTAGCACTGGGGTCGACAGGGGAAGACCTGTCCGGCCCCCACCTCGCCGCGCTAAGCTCTCATAGCCTCCCTTATCTCTCTGCCTGTAGAGTAGGAGCCTCCGTTCCAG
>KZ806925.1:538993-556741 GCA_000696205.2 Oncopeltus fasciatus | reverse complement strand
AAAAAAAAAAAAAAAAAAAAAAAAAAAAAAAAAAAAAAAAAAAAAAAAAAAAAAAAAAAAAAATCATAATTTTCTTACAATAACATTATAAGTCTGAATAATCAGCAACCAGGCTTGGGTTTCTTTGTAATTTTACACTAAGTTTTATACTCACTTATTTTCATCTTAAAATATATTTCATTAAATTGATTATAGATTGCATATGAACCAATTTGTGAAATTTCCCCATGCAAAAAGCAAATTTTACACTGTTCTATGTGGCAGACTTTTTCATATTGATTTAAGTCAATATTTTGTTTTAAATATAAATTTAAAGCGATTATAATTGTACTTGTATTTATTTTCATGTCACATATATAACTCACCAGGGGCAGGAATCCAATAAACAAGAATATTTAATGTAATTCAAAACTTTATTCCACTGTATAGTATTTAATTAAGATGTTTGTACATTATGTTTCCAAAAATGAAAGCGAATGGAAAAAGAACTTTATTCTCATAAACTAAATAACAATTGCAACAAGAATTTATTTGTTTAAAATATTTTATTTTGTGAAGCTATAGAAAATCTTTCATTCTTTTATGCCTTTCAGAGAATTAGTTACTTTAATACCTTTCAAAATAATGGAAATCTTGTATAATAAAATGTTAAGAAGGAGGTATCTGGCAACCTATATAACAAAAACATTTAATACACAGTTTAAACTAAAATTAGTAAATATGTGTCTTACAGTGAGAAATAAATATTTCTTCTATAAGGCATATAGGCATACAAAAATATTCATAAATATATTTCAAGCCTGTGTAGCTGATTTGAAAAAATCAATTCAATAGCTGTACAATAATTGTGTATTTTACAAATAATGTACAGCATAATAAACTCATGAAAAGGTAAGTCAGCCACAGCAACCTGAAGTCAGTAACATGTCTGACACATCAAGGCACATCAACCTTCAATATACACAAATATCTTACTGTTTTATAATAACTAATAATCACAACACTCATACATATATATTTACAATACAAAATATTTACTGAGCCATTTGTAAGTCAGTATATTTTAGTTATGGAAAATTTTTTAGCCTATTAGTATTAATAAAATGGCCAATAACAAGTAGCATAATTAGAAATTAATAATATTCTCTTTAGATAAAAAGAAAATTCTTCAAAATTATCTTTATCCCGTTACATAAAACTAAGTATTAAATGATAATTTAATACTGGTTTTTTTTTTTATGAAATTAATATCGTTAAATGTGTATCAAGTGATTATAACAAATGAACCAACACTACTGAATACCAATTTAAGTTGATAAAGTTCATCAAAAGAATAATTTTTTTAAAGCACATTTGTTTTGAATGAGATCATTAGTACCTGATACATCAAAGTATTAAAACATGTTGGAGTATATACTCCCCTTAAAAAATGGTATGTTATGCAAATTAACAACAAAAAGAAAATACTATTAATTTTTTTCCCTTACAGTGGATCATTTCTCCTTCTAATTACTATTTGTTATTCAAGAACCAATATATGAGACGGTCAAAATGTATTATATATTACTGAATAGTATTCAAGATAAAAGTTTAGAACTAAAATGTTATTTAAACTAGATATTCAGCTTCTATAAGTTATAAAGGGCCATTCCTCAAAGGATTAATTTTATTACAATTTACTGTTTACATGCAGCAAATCTATGCATGTGATCCAAGTTTAGGAAGAATACATACCTGGATATAGACTGAATACTAAAGTAATTGAGTTGCAAAAATTATGGAACATAATAACTTGCCATCATTTAAACAAGTGTATATTGTATCTTTTAACCAAAGATATATTTTACTCAGCATTTCATTGGAAACAATATAAATGATTTTGATATAACTGACTCTATTGTCAATACTTTTGTCCGTATATTTTCCAAAAGTGAAAAAACTCAAATGCCTTTTTTTTAAATTATCATTTAATTATTACTGATATATAATTATAATTAGTTACTTTAAAAATAAACCTTTAGGGATAAGGAAAATTCACAAGAATTTTAGGAAAGCAATTGTTGAAAAAATCAAAAGATAATATATAGAAGAAGCTTTTGTATACTATATAAGAATAAGTGGTGAGTTATCACTCAGTGAATATATATATATAAAACACTTTTTTAAAAAAAAGCTTTAGTTTCAGTTGGGAAAAATGACAGCTGCTCTTAAACGCACATAATGATAATATGCTAGAAATTAGTCTAGAATAAAGAAAAAAATTCACAGATTAATTTTCAAATCAATGGCACATTTTAGTTGTGCTTAGGTGTTCATAACATGTAAACTTTTTCATCTAAATCTCATATGAACACTTGAAAACAAGTGTTAATTTCTATTTATATTTTAAAAAATAACAAAATTATAAAAATAATACAACAGATCTTTCTACCTTTTTACCAATAAAAAAAAAACTGCTGCTGCATAAATAACAATATATATTATTAATTAATCCCTTCACAAAAATATTTTGAAAACAAATAGCACATTTTAATGAAGTGCTTTTTGAGTTATTTGCCAGGAAAAGTACTAACACCTGTTAATTTAGTATTTACAATAATAGTTTGGAAATAATAAAAATAATATTCTGAGAAACATTTTTCTTCTTTTAAAGAAATTGTATTTATTAGGTTTAATGAAATTAAAACTCACATACTATTTTGTCTTTTCCATTTCTTTAAAAAATAATTAATAATTGACTAATCAAGATTAACAAATTATTAATTAAGATTTATAATGAATTAATTAATTGCAAAACTAAATCAATATCAATGTGTACATTATTTTTCTAAAAAAATAAGTATATTTGTATTTAGACACATAACTACATACAGTTAATGGTAAAAAAATAAGTATGCAGTGTTTACCCTCAGAAAATGAATAACTCACAGAGACAAATTAAGAAAAAAATCTTTTGTATTAATTTAACCTATAACAAAGGTGAATCCATTAAATACAATATTAATAGTTTTTCATTAAACTATATTACACAAATATTTCATCAACAAAGAGAAATTCTTAAGTAACAAATGTAATAAAATTACTGGAAATAAATAACGAATACAACAATCAATATTTTAATTATAAGAAAAAGAGAAAATAAAACTATATTCTACTGTAAATAACAGATGAAGAGAAGTTAAGAGAAAACTAAATTCATAAAAATATGAATTCAAAGTTAGTCAATCAAAAAATACTCAGTGAGTAAGGGTTGAGAGCACAGGCCTAGCTACAATAGGGTAGGAAATGAGTGAGCCAGCAGTGGATAGAAGAGTCTGAGTAGTGGATGTCTGCTCTTGCGGTTGGGCCATAGTCACAGAGGGTGCCGGCAATTGGACTGGAGCCATTGACACTGTTGCCAGGGAGACGGGCGTACCTGTAACAAACAACACATACGTTATTCTAAATATAAAATATGGCAATTCAGGGGATCATTAAACACTATAACTTCCCATGTAAAATACAACTCTTAAGATACTGAAAAGGAGGTAAAAAGAGGTTAGAGGGCAAAAACCACAATTTTCAAAATTTTTACTAAGTCCTAATTTAATATACTTTTGGTTAGGAAGATTTAACCAATGTATTATGAATTTATTTCAATGTATTTGAAATAAATTCATGATACATGTATTAAGTATTTTCTTCAATGTATTATAATGAAATTATTATTTTAACCCTTTAGAAATTGATAAAGAAAACTTTTTACTTTTGTTTTGTTGAATCATGAAACTTCTTAAGGAGCAGTACAGCTAATAGGCCTAGATGAAAAGAGCAAAACTCCTACTTCTTGAAGAGTATATTTTATATTTTTTCAAAAATGTTATATGTAATATTTATATATGAAAAGATAAGATAAATGAGTTTAGAATTTATCTGTAGAGTTATGTTCAATTAATATAGTTACTTAAAGTAGCAGCCAAAATGAGAATTTTTACACAATAAAACAATATACACACTTTTTCTATTATTAAAGAAGATTTTAGAAGACTTAATAATAAATTTGAAATGGGTAGTACTAATTAAAATACTATATATGGCAGACCCAGTTAGACTAGAACTAATATGAAGCATTTTTTTTTTCTTTTTTTTTTGCCTCCCTCCCTAAAAATGCACTATTATTTGGGAAATTCTCTCAAAGAGCCCAAAACGTTTCTTATAAAATACTGTCATTTTCAGGCTTAGTTCATTTTAAAATCAATATAATTCTTGATTACTCATATACAGGATTTTCGAGGTAACTTTAGTTTATTAAAACAAATGGAGTTATATGTATTTTGACTAGAATACACAATAGCTTTTACTAAGCGCACAATAGCTTAAAAATTAAAATACCAAATTTTATTATACATTAAAAAATTGTAGATGGTCAAGTAAAGACTGAAAAATTCATTAAATGGATTTTAGTTTTAAATATATATTTCATTATGACCTAAAAAGTGGTATTTTATTTTATGTTCTTTGCACAAACAAGTCCTGTTAGCAACCTAGGAAGTTTTAACAGCTCTGGCTAGAAGGAAGAACAAAATTTTAAAATTGTAATTTCTTTCTGATAATTTGTGGAACATAAAAATTTAAAAAACCTACATGGGTTAAGGTGCTATTTTCTGACATTTATGTTTAATAAGAAGATATTTAACAAAGCAACTCAAAGGGTTTAGAAGACCTCCATTATTTAAAATTAAAAAAAAAACTGAATTTTTATTCTTGAGCTTGTTTATGCAAAATTTCACATTCATTAAGATGGGAGTTGGGCAGGTCCCCCTCTTATTTAAATCTCATAAATTGAACACAGAATTATGGTTTTGAATTGAAAATTTCCAAACAGATTCAATTGCGTTTAAAATCAGATTAAAGAGAGGGATGGCAAAAGGGAAGACTAAATCAAAGTTGCATATTATTTTTGCTTTAGTTAGGTTCATAAAATAAGTGATCAATAGCGTAATTTTCTAAATTTATACATTATGAACAGCATATGACAAGGAATATATTTAAGAACGTATCTACAAAGATTGAATGGTTCCTTCATCTATACCTAGTCCTAGGACCTCAGTGACACTATATCAGTATGAAGGGGAAGATTTCATGTTTTCATATGCATTTGAGGTCTCTTTCAAATAATAGTATTTAAACAGAATATGAATAAATAAGATTTTGTGATTTACATAAGAGCAAAATTTTTTCTTTTAAGAGTATCCTTTAAAAATAATTTGAAACAAAGTTGTATTGGTATTTCATTAAAACTGCAATATTCCAATCAGTTGTTATTACTGTTTTACTAAACACACTAATTTCTAAACTATTTTAATAGAGATATGTGGATTTATAATTTAAATTTTTACCAATACTTACGTGAGGTTATCAATAAATTAAAAAAAGAAAAAGTTTACTGTAACATTTACCATTTAAACTTCTGGTGTTTCTATTATTGACATAAAGAATAACAAATAAAATCTATGAAAATTAAATACGCTTAATTTACAGTGATTTTCAATCAGTCCTATTTGAATTATTAAACTCATGAACATAGCTCATAGACTTTAACCCAGAAAACAAATAAATTCAAATTGGTAAGAAGAAAGATGCAAATAGATTACCTTAATGCATATTGACTTACCCGCAACAGTAGCAATAGAAACAGGTACAGTAGCCACTGAGGCAGTGACAGTCCTCAATGCTTGTGGGGGCAATTGAGCAGCATTTGTAATAGTCACAGCAGGGACAGTGACAGCAGTCAGTGCTCCTGACTTATCACTAAGCCTCATTTGTGCATTTTGCTCAAGAAGAAATTCGTTGGCAGCTTGTAGGTCTTCTACCTTTTTTTTCAGGCATTCAACCATGTTACGCAGAAAAGCATTTTCATCTTCGAGTGACCAAGTCTGCTGTTCCCTCAGGATAAGTTCAGCTTCATACCTTCTTCTTTTGCGAATAGGTTCTAATTCAACTTCACAAATTGGTGGAGGCTGCTGTTGTGGAATTTGAGACGCTCGAAACTTTGCTGCCCTGTCACAAGTGGCTTGAACTTGTTGAAGTTCAAGTAAATGTGGAGGAAGTTCACCAAACTGGTTATAATGTTCTTCATCTTCTCTGCTACAGTGAATAAAAACACAATCTGACCTCTTACATTTGCCATTTTGGTAGTCCCAACAAAACACATATTTCTGGGGATGGATATATTTACATGTATCCCCTCTAGAGCAAGTGTTTCTCACGAAATCACGACAAACTGTTTTCTTGTTTTCTTTAGCCATTTCAAGTAACAGCCACAGCTAACTTTAGATTAACTAAAAAATTTTCATTTTATTAAATTAGGTAGAAGTAGTCACGGCCATAACTGATAGTAACAAAATAAGACAAGATCAAAACAAACCTGGTAGCCGACTAGCATAATCGACATTGACACTTTTTCACTGCCTGCTTTATGAAAAATTAATGAACTGAAAATAAATAATTTTCCTACAATAATTATAAGAAGTAATATAAAAGATGAAAATAATGAAATTAAAGAATAGCACATATTTAAAATATTTGAATATTTTAAATTCATTCAAGACCATTGAAATTATTTTAAAAAATTTGTTCCTAATAACAATTATTGGACGTTTCACTTAGAACAAGTGTATCACCCTGTTGAAAACCATTTGTTTCTATGTAAACAGTATATAGTCTTGCATATGAAATCTGAAAAATTGCCCCATTAGAAATTCTCATTTATTTTTTATGTTTAGAGGTTTTTCCATATTATCTGCAAAATATTAAATTCAAATACGAAATCGATATTTTTGCAACAATATTTTTCTGCACTAATATTGAGTCATTAACAGTTTGTTTCTTTTTTACTCATAAAATTTCAGCAAAATATGTGGCTATAAAGAAGGTAAATATGCCAAGTCTGAGGCAATGGGTCTGAGTGAGGTGATTTTTTTTTTACAAATATTACATGAGCGATAGATAAGTGGAGTCGGTGCATTTTAGCCCTAATCCTGGCTTCTAGCTAATAACCTCCAGACTCAAAAGGAATTTTACGCGTCAGAGTAATCAAATACTTATATCATCCCTTGAGTTTCGTGAGTCGGAAGATACATTTTAGCTGCGATTAAAGCCGTCGGGTATTCTTTTTTTTTTTCTTTCTTATGGTACTACCAAGAAAACAATTACCAAAATTCTAGCGGAAAAGGATTATGGGTGAGCAAAATAGTATGAATACACCTCTAGATTCTGTTCTTTACCTCAGAAGTAGTCAATGGATATGAAAATAAGATACAGCAAAGGGAGTGTACTAATAACATGGGAAGACCCAGCAGAATCTCTAGAAACTATCAAATCGAGAGACCCATTGGTCGCTTTATTACGACTTGATCACAGCAATCCGTATAAATGATCCATGCTGTAGGCATTAATACTGCTGAACTATTTCTTATTATGATATGACAATAATTTATGAAACTGAAAAAGCCCTTCACATAGGGTCAGTTTAAAAAAAACTATTTCCTATGTTTCAATACAAGGGGGCACTAGTAAGGGTAAATAATTAGTTTGAATCTTAAAATCTCAAAAGGACAAGAAAGAGAAAAGTTATTACTGCTAGCTTAGATTAGACCGTAGACTAGAGTAGAGAATGTTCTCAACTCCTAGTTTTCTGATCTTAAATACTTTCCTTTTTATTGCATTTCGTAAAAATACTATGATACTTAAATTTCAGAATTTTACATTCTATATCTTTCATGTTTTTTATTTGTATTTTTTCATACAGTAATAATAACTAAGCTATTGATCATATTCATTTCCGGTCTGTCTCTTACACTTCTCCCCCTAAAATAAATACATTAAATGGTTTGCAAAGAAGAGCAGGGAAACCGGGAAAATCGAAAAAGAACCAATAGGTTCAAAAACCAGTGTTTATTTAAAATCAATTACATATTACGTGTGACATTAAAATCAATCTAAATATTATGTTTTGAGTCAATAAAAAAAAAAAAAGAGTATCTTATTATGGAGCAGTGTTGTGAATATGGAACGTCAAAATATGGATCTCGGCAAATATTCATTAGAAAAATGTCATTTTGTTATGAATAAAAATATGATATGCGTGCTTTTAATTCTTCATTTGACAGATTATTGTAACTAATTCATTAAATTTCGAGGAAGGGAAACTATGATTTGTTTTATTCACTAAAACCCTTTCCTTTAGCTTCTTTGGTACACTTTCCAGCTGGAGGATTAAGGGGGCTGTGAGAGTCACTCGCTTTCTTCCTCACTGTTATAGTTTGTATATGTTTATGTTCTATCCGCGAATAAGTGTCATGTACTTTAGAAAAAGTACTTTAGTTTTAATGTGACGAATTTCTGTATTTTATTGTTTTTCTGTTCGAAAATGTAGTTTCAGATGTCAGTGGTCAGTTTTAAATCAACCTAGTTGATTTTGTTTTATTCTCAATATTGGTTAGAATCCATATTCACCAGGAGATTAATATAATTCGTTTTGGCTATGAAGAATGGACGGTCAGGAACCTCTTACAGAGGAAATAAAGGCTACATTTGTGAAAAACAATGTGGACGAAGATTTCACGCCTCCTGTGGAGATGATGGTCCATGATTTTGATGATGAACAAACTTTAGAAGAAGAAGAAGCCTTAGGTGCTCTTGAAGACCCCAGGGAAGAGATTTCTAACTTGGAAAAGGAAGGTAGTATGCCATTAGAAGACCTAATGGCTATGTATGGTTATGATAATAGTTCTCCTGAAGAAAATAAGTCTGTTGAAGAAAGAAGCGAAATGAAAGAAGAAAAGGAACCTTCTGAGCTAGAGCAGATTTACAATGATGAAATAAATGTTCGATCAACAAGGTATGGTGCAAGCTCAAGAGCCCAAAGTGAAGAAGAGGAGGACACTGATTACAGCCCTGAAGAAAGTGGACGAAAGAAAACCATTATGGTAGGTTCTGATTACCAAGCACAGATCCCAGAGGGCTTATGTAAATACGGTGATGCTTTACCTTATGAAAATGAAGACAAACTTATCTGGGATCCTCGAGATTTGAATGCCAATTTGATTGAAGATTATTTGTTAAAGGCAGCAGAACCAGTGGCTGGAACTGGTGTGAGTGGTATACCAATGGGAAATCATACTAGAGATGATGAAGGTGCTCTATATCTTCTTCTGCAATGTGGATACAATATTGATGAAGCCATCCGCCGTTTAAAACTCAATACTCCTATTCAAGCAGCTCCAGAGCTACCCCTCTGGTCTGAAGAAGAGTGTAAAAACTTTGAAGCAGGACTTAGAACTTATGGGAAAGATTTCCGCCAGATACAGTTGAATAAAGTTAAAACTAGGTCAGTTGGAGAACTCGTTCAGTTTTATTACCTGTGGAAAAAGACAGAGCGGCATGATATATTTGCCAACAAAGCAAGATTGGGGAAAAAAAAATATTCATTACACCCAGGGGTTACTGATTACATGGAAAGATTTTTGGAAAGTGATGAAAAATCTAAAACAGAGTCACCTTCAATACAGTCATTAATATATGGCGACCAAAAGTGGAAAGCTGAAGAAGAACTACCAACAGTTAAAGAAGAAAAAGTTGATTAAACATTCATGACATTATTATGTACCTAAGAGATGTGATTGAATCAAAGTTTATATTGTTAATTTGAAATATTAATTTTGTGAGTTTTTTTTTAAAAAGTAATTAATTTGTTTTTAGGTTTTTAAACTCAACTTTCTTAGTTCATAAACTTTACTTTCAAAGTAAAGATTTTACTTTGTGCCTCTAAAATCAATGAGTAAATAATTGGTTTATTATGGATAGTTTCTAGTATGAGGGTGGCCCTAATTTTGTGAGTTATTTATTTCAAGATACTTACAGAATATAGTGCATAATGCAATATACTGCGTTTAATAATGAACTTTAATGTTAAAAAGTACATAATATGAAATATTTAATTTTGTTCTCCTAATAAGAAAAGGGTATATAATTCTACAACAAGGTTCCTTTTTGGAAAAAGAAGTGAAAGAAATTTTTCTCTGGCCTGTGAATGAGTTCTTTGTTATCTTTACTTTTGGAGATATTATCCGGCGTAATAGTTATTCATTTTTTTATGTGCCTGCACTAATAAATTTAAAGCATTTTATGTATCTGAAAATAGCCAAGACCTCTGGTAGTGCACTATCCTCTGGTTTGCGCTAACCCTTTATTCAATCCTGAGGGCAAATAAGGAATTATATCCTTATTATATATTCATATGTGTGTGTGGTCAGCCCAGAATCTAATAAAGAACTTGGTCAAACCATGGTTTCACTACCAGGGATCGTGTCGTTCTTGATGGTCACAGATAACTATGCTCAACAAGGAAATAATTCTAAAATTTATTATTTAAAAAAAAAATTAATCAAACGATGAAGCTCATGTTAATTGTATTCCAGTCTTTTAGGTTAGGGATAAAATATAAATAACTTATAAATTTAAGTTAAATAAAAGACTGATAATTGCAAGTAAAATAAATTCTGACTGCTTCCAAGGCAATACAGTGAAGTAAATCATGAGATAGAAAGTTTATTTTCTAATAAAATAATCAAAATATTTACTTACCTAGAAAAAAAACTGTCCAATATGTTGCCACTTTATCTCCTTAGTGAAGTAATTTGACATGGCAACATCATGATTTCAATTTAATGATTTTTTAATTCCTCTTCCTGCACTTCATAAATTTGCTGAGTCTAATGGTAACTTCCCTGTAAAAGCGAATCAAGCCCATGGCAACATGCTCACTGCCTCAGTAAGTAATTGTTATTAAATAACTCTTAATTATTAGCGAGGGTAATAAATTAATAATCTAATAATTAAATACCATTGAATGGGTGTCCTGTTGTACCAATGTGGCCAACTAATTTGGAATGTACCCATTTTCACTTTTTAATGCCCAATGTATTAAAATTTTGAGACTAAATGCTCTAGCGAGTCATCAATTTTAATAGCCCTCTTCACAGTATGGTGTATGATCTTGGTTTTACTTGGGTAATTTATATTTTAATGACCTTTGACTCATCGTGTTTTACTGGAGATCACTGACATTATGCTAACAATACCAGGCCATCTGCAACGGCTAATAACTTAAAGCATATTCTTCTCAGATACAGGTGGCCAAATGGGTACGATTTCATTCTAGTTACTTTTAAGAACTATTATATCGAAACAAGGATGGAAAGAAGTGGACTAAGGCTGCATCCCTGATTTAGTCCTAAGACCATTTGAAGTCACTGGAAGATGAGTTAGGTGTCATAATGCATTTCTAAGTCATTAGTAAAAACTATTTATAGCCTGTATTAACCCTGCAATGCTTTAAAGATTTCTCTATTTAGATGTTTTCCAAGTGAACAAAATATACTGCCGATTCCTTACTTTTTCCAACTCATTCTCTATGATCTGTCTCATAGTAAAAACTAGGTCTTAGTGCTTCTATGACTGGAAAATCTATACTGCTTCTCCCCAATATGGGCTTCTGCAAATAATAATAATAATCCTTTCTAATCTGCAAGCCATATTTTATTTAAGCTGGAAAAATCACTTATTGGAAGAGTTAATAAAATCAAAGAATTTGATATAGTGCAAATAATTAAATCAATTATTTTATCATTCTGATTGTATGCCTAAACCATATTATAATATAAATTTCAATGGTGAAAAATAACCAAGGGTTAAGTTTTTATAATGAAAAGGATAGTTATTATAAATAACTTTATCCTTCTGATATATATATATATATAGTAATNTCGATAAGTGTTCCACGTTTGTTTTCCTGGTGTTAATCACATCATCTAAAAAATGTATTACACCATTTAGGCCATGAAGCACATGCCCAAATATCCTTTGAAAATTTGCATCTGCACTTTTAAGCCCTATAGATAATTTGTTAATTTTGTAAGCACCCTTATTTGTTGGCCATGCTAAAATGAGCTCTACATAATTATTGACAAATACAGTTCCCTGACTCCCTGATTAAACTTCCCATGTATATATATATATGTTTGTATGTATGGTAAGTAAACATATATACAATCATTTTTTTTTCCTGAGTATTTTCTATAGGATATGTTGGCTACCTGTAGATAGCCCCTTCCGTCATGACACTGTATGGTTGAAAATTTGATAAAATAAAAAGAGGTAAAAAAATGATGAACAATTTTGGTGAGGGATAAGAGAGGAGCATATTTATATCTATAACAAATATATGTACATATCAATTTTAATATGCTCTGATATATAATTCTGCAATGTCTACCCAGTAGAAAGTAAGAATTGTTCATACTTGTCCTATTTAATTTATGTAGTACAGTAGTACTATTTAATTAATTTTTATTTTAAATTCAATAGAGTTCTTTAATTGATAAAACAATCCCTAACCAGTTGTTTTATGATTGATTATAGTACTAGTATAATAAAACCAGCAATTATTTATTTAAACTAGTATTGTATGTATATATGTGATAGCTGACTTGTTAAAAATTCTGAGAAACAGTGCATTTTTAAATCTTGGGCTGAAAATTTTTTGAAAAGATTAATAATTGTTAAACCCTCTGTTTGAAGCTATTTTGTCCTCTAGGAGTTGTACCAAACAATTATTTTTTCATAATGCAACCTTTAGCTCAATGTATGAGAAAAAATAATATCTGAACAATAAATTTCAACAAGCTAAGTGAAAGCAAAGAAATTGTCAGTTTCACTAGGTCTCAAGAGCCTTTATCATTTGGACAAAATTAAATACAAACTAAACTGAACTTAAGAAATATAAGGGCAACCCTTAATACATTATTTGGTACATAATGTGATTGCATTGCTTTACATGTGCAATATTTGTGTTATTCTTGTATTATAAGTATGGTATCTATGGTCTGTATGTACAAAGATTGTTGTTTATATAAGATAAGTCTATATAATTGTTACAATCCCAAGGGGATTCATATGTATATATATATGCGAGTGATTTATTTTGTTTGTACCTAATTATTTTTTAAAAGAAAAATTGTGGTAAGTTTAAAATAAGGTTTCTTTGGGGTTTTTAGTCATTTGCAATGATGTTAAATTTTCAGTGAATTCTAATCATTTTTTCAATTTATTTAGAATTTCATAGCTATCTCATTAGCCAGACTTTATTAACTATTTATTGTATTAGACTTGAAATAACTATTTAAGAGGTAAATGGAGTTTGGCCAAAATGTTGATAAAAAATATCTCTCATGTCTTATAAGTGTGCATTTTTCAAAAATGTCACAACGTTTGGGTTGCAAAGCAAGCCACCTACAGAGCTATTATGAGGGCATTAGGGTTGCTGTTGTCAAAATGGAGAAATCTGCATAATCAGTTTCTCTAACAATCTCCTTATGTCGATTTTGATAACAGTTCCTTTTTCATAAACCTCATAGCCCTGATGATGGCTGACTATGTAAGCCGATATGTCCACAAATATTTATAAAATGCAAATGGAGAGTTTTTGACCGTGGAGATTATTAGTTGAAAATTTGTTGGGGTTTCGTCAATGTTTAACCTTTATAAAAGGCACTTTATAATATATAATATAATATTTATATAATGCACATTTTAAAGAAAATTTTGTTATTTTATCAACATTTTGAAAAAACTCCAATTGCCTATTCAATTGTATATCTACAAGGTCAACTCATTCTCCATCTTGACTAAAAGAAAGTCAAGAAATTTTAGTAGAAGTGAATTATCCAAAAAGAAAATAGGAAAATTTTTATTTTTGAAAGAGGTCATAAAATAAATTGATAATCAGAAGTACAACCACTTATTATTAATCTTAATTAGGAATCCAGTAATATTACCTTTTGTTATAACAAAAAAAAATTGCACAATTATGACATAATTTTGCTTTATTATCTTGTATTGAAAATTCAGGGAGAAAAGAAAATAACTACTGGAACAAAGTCAAAAACAAAATTGCATTGATCTAAACTCACCTTTTCTAATGCATATTCATGATTCATTATATTTATAATAGTAAAATTAAGAAAGTAAGTAGTTAATCCATGTTTTGCCCAAAGCTTGTATGCGTGATTACTTTAAAACTCAGCAGATATATTGAAAAACAAATTATATGAAAATTCATATTTATTTAGAACAAATTCATTAAGCTTTATAAAACATATCAATTTAGAATCTTAACCACCTGTATTCTACATGGAATTTTTTTTTAATTTCTAGTTTTATGTTATCTTAAAATTTGACTTTACAGGGTTCAAGGCCCAAGATGTAATATTATTCTATATGCAAAGAAAAAGGACTTTAGAATGTATTAAATCCATTGAGTTCTGTTTAATAAATCATCAATATTTTAAGAACGGCATAATCATTTAATGGAGAAGAGTATCTATTATTATTTTCTTTATTTCATTACTGTTTTTATAGGCTAGCTTATTCTATTTACTTCTTCACTCTTAAAAAAAAAAATCTTTCCAGTTAACCTATACAGTAATTTTCAGATTTCTAACTATTTATGTTATTATTAGATTGTGACATTCCCACATTATAGTTAAAACTAATCTCAATCTATAACTTTGATCTAATTATTCCTTATCAAATGTCACACAATTTAATAAATATTAAGTTTATAAAATAATCATATATTTTATTAAATGAAATGTTATGTAACACTGATTTGAGCTTGATACAATTTCTGTACAGTTAATACAACTTGGCTAAATTTGTTTTTAATATTCAAACCCACAGTTTTATTCTGATTTTTTATTTAGTGATATATATATGTATTTATGTTTATTTTAAAAAAGTTTTTATTTAAATTGTTCATAGTACTACCTAAATTATGAACATTTTATTTCTTAATTCAATTTTCTCAAATTTAAGAAGTATCATATTTTTGTAGAATTGTGTTAATTTGCTTGATAAACTCTAGATTATTTTATTATACTATGATTAACAATATAGAAGTGCATTATTACAATTATTTTTATAAGGAATTTGTATAATAATAAAAAAATTACTAAATTACTTCATTTTATTGTTATTATAATTAAATATATATGCTTCCATTACCTTTTTTTCCTATATAATATATGGTATTGGGGATTTCACTTGTGGAATGCAGGATTTATCAAATTAATGTTAAGATTGGACTATCAGAAGAGTTTTCATGTACCACCATATTGAGAAGGAGGAGGGGGCACATTCCTGTTTACTTGAAATGAATTCTGCCCTATTTGTGGGGTTGAATAAATTATAAATATTTATATGACAAAATAATTAAAACTCTGTTTTCATAACCATGTCTATAAATTCAATTTGATATCCGCTCAAATGTTTTCGTCCCTATTGGGTATTCTTCAAGAGCTACCAAGAATACGGGTGGCATTAAATGCCAATATAAATTACATTAAATATAAATAAGATTTTAATGATAATGTAGTCCTTTTTCATAGGTACTTTTAAAACCTGTGGGTTAAATGATAAATCATCGACATTTTATGGCGATGGAAATGGTTCGATGTTGAGTGTATTGCAATGTCAGAACATGAAAACATTATTATCTATGTAGAGAAGTTTATGGAGAGAGTTTTATTTATTTTGACTTATAAATATTTATAATTTTAGTATACCCCATTCATTTTATGTTATTTAAATGAAATATTTATGTTAAAAAGGTGGATTTTATGGCAAAAATAATAAACAGTCTGTTCTTGAAATTAAATTTGCAATCTTTTATCATTTCACCCATGGGTTAAAAAGTAATTATACTTCTATTATAATTCAAATTCCTAATTGTTTTTAGATGATGAAAATAGCCGATTCTGATCAACGATCTTTTATAATTTTATAATATATACATAAGTAATTTGGAAGCTTCATTTTTACATATCTTTTTCTAATATATTTATATAAGCTCCATAATATTGTATAGGCTATATAGGCCTTCTTCTTATGTGACATGAGTTTTTATTAACTATGAATAAATAATAACTTGATGCGTAGAAAGAAACCTGAAGACTAAAACTTCATTTACTAAACGTGTCATCATATTACAAAATGTAATAATCGTAATGCAACATTCTCAGACTTGAAATCTCTGAAAAATAAATTAATTTTTTGAAATTATAGTTTGTTTTTATTGGTGTATGTTAATCAGAACAATAATAGCCTTTTTACTCTTGACTATGGAAAGTAATAAAGCTATGGAAAAATGAGTTACCCTGAAGATCTGTTGCCCTCTAAGAGTGACAAATGTTCTTTTGAACAGTTTTAATTTTCTAGTCGTTTCAGGAAGATTTGTAGTATATTCTTCCCTATAAGGATTAGCAGGAAAATTTGAAAGAGTCTAAATCAAGAATTTACAAAGTATACATACACAAACTATTTTTAATTGATTGTGGAAAGTTTAGTTTGTTCACATAAGCTTCCACAGTCTCCAGAAATATTCATAATGCTTTATCAGGGCTGACCGTATGGAAATGACGTTATGTGTTGATGGACTTTATTTTTCTTAAACTCATTATTTTGTTTTAGGATACATAAATACATGTTCCCTAAAGGCCCAATGTCAGAAAGGAGATTTAGAAGAGCCTTTTTTTTTGTCTTTGTATATTTGAAAGATTATATTTTTTTAAATATATTTTTATGTTTCATTTACTTACATACATGGTTGAGAAATAATCTTTTTCATTCTCACTTCGGCGGTACATAGGCTATTTCATCATATAACAAATGTAGAACAATTAGAGAAGCCATATAAATAATGAAAAACCTAAATAACGTAAACGAACCAAGAAATTCTATACCTTTTTCCATCAATATAAATTATATAAGATCTAAAATCTAATTTTTTTTACAATACATCCTTGAACCCATAATTTTGTGAATTTGTTTTGAACAAGCACACGCTACTGAGTAATATAATTATTAGGAGTTTTGGAACATTTTTCTTCACAGCTGATAACATTTATACTAGAACCTTTCAACCACGATCAGTATCCTCTTTAAGAATCTTGAAGCAGACCTCGACTGGAGCCAAATTTTTTTCTCTCATTCGATCGATCTCAAACTTGAGATCCTATGCAGTTATCTTCTTTTCCTCAATATCCAAGCACCTTTGAAAACCTATCGATTTTGCCATCCCTCTGCGCCCTGGTTGAGTGATACCTCAGATGAAGGTGGGCTAGGCGTACTGACCACCCTGAGGATTATGCTGTCTACAGGCATCTCTGGGTCCGAGCTCAATCTGTTCTTCAAAATGGGACATTGAACAGTAGTAGTAGTAGTAGATCATTGAAGGGCAATCAACTTCTAGGTTATTACGCCCTATAAATACCCTTTAATATGTTTACTATAAATTAGTTAATAAAAGGCAGGAATCAGGATTATTTCGACCACTATAACAACCTAAATTAATGGATTTTTTATTTATTTAAATATTATTATTATATATTTAATAAATTATAATAAATTAATTATTATTAACTAAAATAATAAATAATATCTCATTCTTTAATTTAGATTTTCCGGGCTATACCTGCTTTTTTAAGAAAGTTTAACAGCCCATCCACTGTAGAGGGGTTGTTCCCAAGGCACTCTGCCATATTTCTTCCAATGCCTTCCCTAGTGAAGTAATTCTGATAAACTGGGCAAACCTCTATGATGTGCTGGATTGTTAGGTGAACTTGGCAGGTATTACACTTAGGCGGCAGA
>KZ806925.1:506349-536071 GCA_000696205.2 Oncopeltus fasciatus | reverse complement strand
TTTTTTTAAAATTTAAAATTATATTAAATTGTGTTTATTTTCCATAAAATTAAATTAAATTTGAGTTAATACATTTTTGAGGATAAGCAAAGGGAATTGAAACAGCAATATATTTAACACACAGTAACTTTTTTCTTCTTCTTTAATTTTAGAGAAGATAAAGTATAATTCATAGAATTATACATATACACTTAAAAATATATCATACTAATTGTATAAACATAAAACATACATTAAAGTTAGAAGTAGGAAGATATACCTAAAAAAATATTGGTGGTTCTTTCTTTCAATAATAACTCTCCTTTAATAAATACATTTTAGAGACTAAAGAATGAGTTTGTTCTATTTATTTAATACTCAGGATGATTTTTCATATAAATATTTGACCCAGTAGTCTTTACAATATTAATATTATGTGATCAAAATTACATAATGATGATTTTAACTGAAATCATTTGCTCCAGGGCTTGTTTATTTTAACATAATTACAATTAAATCAGAGTACATAACATAATGATAGAAGATATGATAAAAATGAAAGGCTTGTTGTAGAAAAACCCTAGTTTTAGGCTTGTTTTATAAAATATTTTTATTTTAAGCTAATTTTCATAACGTGGAAGCAGTTCAAAATCAAGAAACTGGGGAATAATTTTTTCATTTTTTACTGTAGAGTCAGAAAAATATTCAGTTGTTAAATAATTTACTATAGCAAATATTAAATATTACTTTGGTTCTTAAGAAGGATTGCTACATTACCTGAAGTATGTCTAAAACTTCAATGCCAATTAGTATTTTTGACTCAGAGTCTGAGGTTAAGGAGAGACATTTGGAAAGAATAAAACAAAATAAAAGTAATGCAGTAGACCGAGACACAATCTCTCAAATGATATATTTATACATTTTTGAAAATATATATTTATGAAAATTTTAAAACAATGTTATTTCTGATGAAGTAAAAAGACAAATAAAGGACCTGTAGGGAACCCCCTTGGGGAAAAAACTTGTAATATAAGGTTTTATTACTATTAATCTCCACCAGAAATATATTTTATTTCTGATAAATGGCCCAGAAAACTCATTTCTTTGAGTTACAGAATGCTCCAAAATACATTTGTTATATTCAAATTAAATTCAATTCAATGGTTAGATAATACGTTATTAAGGGTTATAAATGGTGGGTAATGGCACAATATGAAGGAAATTTATTTTAACAGAGCTGAAAAGTTTTTGAAAGGCTAATTAAAGTGAGAGACAAACCTTACTGCAGTAGTCTTCCAATTTAATTCTGCCAATGACTTTGATCTCTTTATAAAAGAGTGACTTAAAGTTTGTTAAACTTAATCTAATATCTAAAAGGTTATTTCAACCACCAATGAATATAGAACTATCATACCTTCTATTATCCGTCTTCATTGGTTTCAGAAGATGGTTTGCAGAAACCAATGAAGACGGATAATAGAAGGTATGTTAGTTAATCTAATATCCTTAACCTGACAATATCTTTTACCAATAGACAACACAGCTTTGAGACTATTTATTCTTATTTAATACCAGGTCACTTTACTTTTTGGGACTACAGCTTTTTCTCTGAATAGAGAGCAGAGAGCCCTAGGTAAGACTGCCTTAATCATTAGGTTGTGGCTCTTCAATATGTATGGATGTCTTAAAAACAAGAGTCCTACTGATCTACACTAAGTTCTCACAAATCTTTCAAATACTCTGAAAGACATAGACAACCCTAGTACAGGGTCTAGGTCAACTCTAGGAAAGGTACTACTACATTGCCCAATGCATTTCATATTATATAATGATAATATTGTGGTATGTAATCCCACATTAAATTTTCTACAAGAAGTGCAAAAGGAGCCAGAAAAAAAATCCCTAATATATTTTATCCTAATATATTTTTAGTAATGAATAATTACAATAAATAAAAATAAAAATGAAAGGATGGGAACTAAGAAAGTAAGAAGTTTCTTGACCCTGATAAACAAACATGCAGATTCCTAAACCAGGTGTTTGCCACGATTATGTTAAAAATATAACTTTGAAAGAAGGATAAAATAAGTTAGAAAATAAATTAGTCATAAATCTAAAATTATAATTATGTAACAAGAAGCAGGAGAGGAGAAGGGAAACCAGATAAGACCTACAGTAGAAAAATAAAAATGTTTTATTTAAGAAAGAAGGATTTTTTAATAGAAACCTATAATCAAATCAATTATCTCAGAAGTACTCATAGATTGTTCTGGAGTAATAAATCTTGTAATAAAGATTAAATACCTTCTATGGATTTTAACAATATATCCATAAGCTATATTTCTGAAAAATGACAATGAAAATATTCTTTTACCTTTGTAATTTACAATAATCAATTCACTCATAGTTATAGAAAAACAAGTGTGTTCGTATGTGGAAAACTACAATTTTAACTTTTCACCTTGATTAAAATAAATTATTTTGAAGAAAATAAATTATTTATTGTTACATTACCTGATCTCTAGTATCTTCTAAGCTACCAGAATTTTCTATAACAAAATGTGCTCTTTCAGCTTTTCTATCAAGTGGCATTTGCGCAGCTATTCTTATTTTAGCTTTTGCTTCAGTCATTCTATTCCTTTCTATTAGTCTTTCTACTTGAAGATCTTCTTCACTGAAAAATAAATAGAGATTATAAAATTTATTTCATAACTTTAAATCTCAAGCTATAGTTAAGCATCTCCTATACATACTCAATTTCATTTTTTAATGAAAGCTAGTTTCATTTGAATGACTATTCACTAACAACAAAATTAAATAATTTTAGACAAAGAGATTTCTGAAATTAGGCTTGCAATTGTCTAAGGGTTGAAATTTTAACTGATATAGAATAGACTTAATTTGCCAAGTTAAGAACATAATAAATATCAAGCTTAGAAGACTAATAAATATGGTTAAAAAAGTATCTACTAGAAAAGTATTAGCTATAAGCTCCACTTTTAATTTAACAAATTTTTCATCTCCCCCATTTACTATAAACTTTACAGAGAGAAGAGGTTGCACAGACACTACTGTATGCTGAATAAATAGGATCACTAAAGCACCATCTTAGGTTAAAGTTTTGAAAAATACATTAGAAACAGAAAAAATAATTAAGAAATTTTATCCTAAAATTTAAATATCAACTTATTAATATCTTATCAAATGATTTCTAATACACACTAATTTATATGTTAACTTATAAACATTTCAAAATATTCCTTAAAATAAAAATAAATCTACTTTTCATTACAATAACAAGTTTAATCATTAAAACTATTAAGCTGCTTTGAAGAATCTTAAAATAAAAAATACAAGAAATGCAAAGAGAGCCAGAAAAAAAATCGTATTACCTCAGCCGGGACACGAACCCGGGTCTTCTACTTTCCGGGCAAGTATGCTGACCACTGCACCACCGAGGCCGGCTAGATAACCTCTCCAGCTCCCCGCACTTTACTCCAAGTCTAAGCCCCCAAGTAAGACGAATATACCATCTTATACTCGAAGGGGCTAACATTGTCGGCTAATTGTTAGACTCTCGTTTTTCCGATATTTCATTTTTAAATAATGATTTTAGTTGTGGTATGTAATTTCACATTAAATGCAAAAGGAGCCAGAAAAAACAGGAGACTCGGGTTTGAATCCCGACTGAGGTAGTAAGATTTCTTTCTGACACCCTTTGCGTTTCTTGTATAACATTTAACATGGAATTACATACCCCAACTAAAATCATTACTTTAAAAAAAATGTATCTGAGGAAATAATGGAGGCCCTTTGTTAAATGGAATCCATAGGAAAGGTTATGCTAACCACTGAATCTATTGGTAAAACTAGTGGCAATCATAGATTTATGAATTAAGCTAGAGATCTTTAAAAAATATCACAAAGCCATGGAGCTATAGCATTTTTAAAAAAAATTAAGAATAAATCAGTTAAATGAGAAATTTAATATTCTGGGCAGAAATAAATAGAAATAACTATTATATTCTTCTAGGCCTGTCTCGCACCTTCCACAAAATTATAAGCGGCCCCCCAGTCAGTGTTAGAGTTAGTGTGTTTCATAGCGTCGGATTGGTGTAGCCTTTGCAGTGCAGGTAACAGTGAGGTGATAAGTAACAGTAATTAGCAAGTTCTTTTGAGGTCTCTATGCAAGTAAGCAAATTTAATTTATTTGTACAAATCTGTTAATTAACTGTAATTAATTAAATAGTTAAGATTTGCCAAAATAGCTTCTGAAAGATAAGAAGAGAGCACTTTACTCATCAAAATTTTTATTTACAAGAAATCTCACATTAGTGTCATATATACCAAAACTCAATAAAGCAGTCATATTACTTTCAAGCATCCATTATGAGCATGAAATTAGTGGTGAAGACAAAAACTTCAAGCCAGAAATAAATATATTATATAATAAGACAAAAGTAGGACTTGATGTCCTTGATAAAGTGGTTATCCAAGTATCCAATACTCCTGTACTAGAAGATGCAATAGGTTGCCTCTTTGTCTTTTTTTCAATTATTGCTGCTTATAATGCTTTTGTTCTCCAAGAATTCTTGGACATTTAAAAAAATCTCAAGTATTACAAGAGTTACTTTCTTGGAAGAATTAGGCATGACAGTAATTCAAGAAAATATTGAAAGAAGAACTAGTGAAATAGAAGCGAGGCGAGGAAAAAACTTTTCTGACAGACTAATAAGGGCAATCAAAAGGAAGGAAAAGTAATCTGATGAGAAAGACTGCAGATACAAAAAGAATTTGAAACGCATTAGTGACAATAAATTTCAACCTAGATGCACTTGGTGTCAAAATTTAGATTGCAAAGACCACTCTTAAAAAAATGTAGTAGTAATTCTTTCTGATGAATGCAGTGGAAGTGACGATTCATAATGTTTTCCATTTTTATATTATTCTTACATTACTTCTCTATATGCATAGGTGTTTATTATAGCCTTCATTTTTTAAATATTTTAAACTAATATATTTTTTAAATAATTGCATTTTTTGTTATTTTACTTCCTATAATTATAAAATGTAATAATAAGTATTATAAAATTATGTACATCATATAATGATATATTGAATAATTTTAAAGTTCAGAAATTGGGAGAACTAATAACGAGTCAAAATCCAATCTCCTGCACAAGCGTGATGTTTAGTAACTTCGTCGCCTACTACTTTAAAAGACTACTTTAAATGAAAACCTGTCATGTTTAGGTTTTTGCAAAAGCAAAGCAAATTAATATACATGATTGATTATACATGAGATTTGAATATGATGTCACAAGGACTAGCTAGTCCTGGTGGTGTAATGGCTTAACATGCCGGCCCGGATAGCAGGAGATCCAGGTTCGATTCCTGGCTGGGACAGATAGATTTTTTTATTCTATTCCCTCTCATTAATTGTTTAGCTATTGAGGTTGTTTTTTCCAATCCTACCTAATAGAATGCTAGTCATTAAAATTTATTTATTCATAATTTATACTTTTTTTTTCTCAGTTGGTTCTTAGTTATAGGATCAATGGATCTTTTGCAACTTCATGTAGTATATATCTGCACCCGGTTACACATCACAGATCTATACCTACACACATTTGGATAGGTGATCAGGTATTTTTTATAGAAGCAGGTAGTGATAGGTACTGCTCTCAATCCCTACTAACCTAGGGAATCCTGAGATTTTGCTAGTTACATATAGAAATTGAACAGTTAGGAGTGGGGATTTACCTGAACCATAAATTTCAATACAATGCTCTAAAAACCACAATAAGTTGTTTTTCTTAATGAAATATGTCACGCCTAACACACGTAATTAGACTCTTAAATATCTTTCTTCTTTTTTTTTCCAATGCTTTTAATAACGAATATATTAAAATTTTAAAATCTTTCCTTAAACAATTTTTACACTTAACCAACTATGGAAAAACAGAGAAAAAAAAAACAAACAAACAAAACTTAAATGATGATTTACTTTATTGTTTTAAAATCTATGGGCATTATAAAGTCTACAGTCAAATCTATGTAGTGTATATGTGATATATATATATATATATATATATATATATATATACATATTTATATATACATATGTATATCGTTAGCAGTGTAGGTTCGGTGAAGATCTGTTAAAATTTTTCAAAAGTCACATCATTGTACCAATGTGAATAGCTTAATTGTATTTAATAGATTATATAAGCTAATTATAGGTGAATTCACTTAGACAAAAATATATACTTTCTTTTCAAGCCTTGTATTAGATCGAAACATAGTGAAATTGTTTTATTAATTTTTTGTTTAATATTACTCTCCTTGACATTGTATTAATGATTATTAGTAATAAAGTAATTAGTTTTGATTTAAGCAATAATAATAATATATTTATATTTGCATAGTAAATCATTATCAAATAGTATGACTTATTTCATGCAATTTCCTAATTTGCATTTTTGACAGTAAGTTATCCAATCAGTTTGGTAAAATCTCTCTCTCTCTTTCTCTCTTTTCACATTACTGAAATTTTAGAAAACCTTGGATTGATCCAAATAAATCTCCATACCTGGATACAATTTTTATAGAAATAACAAAACTGGCAAATAATGTGAAGGAATCTGAATTTGTCAGAGATAATTTGATAGTTCAAGATGCAAAAAATCTCTATCCAGATCCAGACAAAAGGCTGAATATGGAGTTATTAACATGTAGGAACTAACACATGGACATAATATAATTAATTGGTCCAATATTTAATATTCTAATAATATTGATGATAAGGTTGATTACTTATAATTATAAAAAATTTAACCTCCCAAAAACCTCATCATTGAAATTTTTAATAATAAAAATTTCAACCTGATCAGATTTAATATTTACAACATTATTCCATTGAAAAGTCAAAATTTGAAATTTGCCCAAATGAAATATTACATTTTAAAAAGTGCTTATTATTTTCTTACCAAGTTACAACAATAATCTTGTATAAATAATTCAGCATAACTCCACTCTCAAAAAGTAAAGGCAAATCCATTACTATGAATTGGTGACCTGAAACATATTTCCGAATATGAAAAATTAAGTTACAATATTGGAGAAAGTAATGTTAAAAATTCAAATTCAAAATTATATTTTTCATTTAAGCCATCCTTTGCTATACTCTTTCAGTAATCCTTAATCTTGGAGCTAAGGGAAATGACAATGGGCAACCCAAGGGTAGCAATTCAAAGATGCTCATGCTGGAGCTTTTTTAACAATGAATATAAAAAATATGTCATATTAGGATTAATTCTTAGATGTCCAGGGAGGAGTGAACCCAAGTTCAATCATAGTAGCTAGATTCATTAGCTCTAAGACAAGAGAAAATCTCACGATGAGAAAATTACTGCACAGATTGGAAGCTGACTGGATTCTGTAATCCAGAACTTCTCAGTTCCCTCATTCCCTCAGAACTTTAAAATATAAAGACATCTTGAGCTATTTAAAGTAGCAGAATGATCCCCATTCGAAGGTTGAGATCTGGAGAAAGTTCAAAAGAACTAAGAGAGAAAGATTCCCCAAATGATAGTTGGGGTGGATTAGGAAATAACATAGATGTTGAAGGGCACAGAGTCCAAGATTTTCTTTATATGAGACGTCACGAGCTACAAAGAGGAACAGGGGAGAGGGAGGGAGGGATAGAGAGAACTTGGAGGGAATGCTTTGAGATGATTGAAGACACACCCACAGGAGCAAGACTCCAGAACATTTTAGGTTCTCTCTAGAAACCATGATGGATCCTTCATTGAGAGGCCCTTTCAACTTTATTTTAAGCTAAGTTAAGAGGATGCATTTTATCCTCAGTCAAATCTGCATGAACTAAAATGACAAAAAGCTATTGATATTGCTGTTTGGAAGGTATTTTTCCTGTTCCTTCTTACTATCATCTTTTTGAATAGTGAGATTCACAACAAAATGTCATGAGAGGAAAACAAATATTACCTAATAGGAGTCATAAACAGCCAAGGTTTTCTATCAAGTTTCGACTTGCCAATTTTTGTTTAGTTTTTCTGAGAAGTACTAGCACTGCTATCAGTTGAGTATTACAATTATTAACTAAGTCCAGTGAAGACACTGTGTCTTCCTTGCTTTTCTTAACTTGTATTACTGTGGTCTCATTAGCCTAAATTCCTTCATGCCCAGAGCTCAGAGCAGAGTAACTTTATTGTTTCTAGCAAGCAATTTATTCTTTTTAAGAGTTTCCTGGACTATCTATGAAGTAATTCCATGGATGCTAAACATCTTTAATGAGGCTTCACTTTCTGATATTTTCTTCCCCTTGGGGCTCTTGTCCAAGTTCCTAATGATAACCTCTCTATTTTATAACATGGATTTCTGCTTAATAAATTGCATAATTTCATCCTAACACTTGAGCAGTTTGATAGTTTTTCACCAACAATCCAACTCCTGCTCCTTTCTCTGTTTGGAATTTGGATGATTTCATAAAAATGACCATCATAAATATAAACACTAGAGTACATGTGAAACTATCTATATCTAAAATGATCAGAAATAGAAATTTTAAAAATGTAATTTGTATTTTAGTACGGGCAAATAGTGAAACTACATAAAAGCACTATTATTTTATTTAAAACTTTACTTTGAACTATAAGATTTAAGTCTAAAACTGACACCTCTGTAGGAGATTAAATAGAATATTGTAAAAACAGAAACTGCAAAATAAAATTGGAGCCTCCAACACTAAAACTATCTCAACACTTTTTGGTATTCAGGATCATCTAATGGTGGAAAGTGCTAATTTTATTTTGTAATTACTGTTTTTTACATAATTATACAGTAGAATAATTTTCGGAAGTTTTACTTTACCCAAGTTTTACTTTTTGTTCTGAAGTGCAGATCTGAACTTTGAATATAAAATTTAACTCAAGGGCAATTTAATTTTTTTTATTATATTGTTTTTCATTCAAAAATAACTACAAAAAATACCTTGCAAAAAACATTTCACAGCAGCCCAAGTCATTTCTTTATATATCTCAGGGTGAGTGATTTCATTAAGTTTTCGCCTTCGCTCTTTATCTTGGAATATAATGTCACCAAGGGCTTCTCTATTCAATTCCCCAGATGGATGGAGGACACTATCACCAAATTCCAATTTTATTTTCTTCCAAGCAGTTCGACCTGGTTCGACGACTGAGAAACAAAAGCATAATTTTAAGTTTGCGTAGTGAAATTAATACAAGTAAAAATTAATCTGAAAAACACAATTCATCATGTATAACTCTTTTTCACGTATCACAATTGTAAAAATGAATAGTATTGTAGTAACTAAGGAATTACTTTTAATTTTACTTAGTTTCATGTAATATACTTCCTTGTAGTATTTTTTTTTCACCCCTGTACACTAGAAATTTATTTTAATAACTCATTGACTCTAAAATCTGAATTTTTATCACTTATGAGTCCTGCAGATGGCTTGCACAGCATTAAAGAAAAGACCTTGAAAATTTTTTCATGTTTTTTTTTTTTTTTTTTTTTTTTTTTTTTCAAGTCCTTTCTGAATGAACCTGAATGTGGTCAATTATCTCTTTCCCATATTAAAAGAAAAATACAATTGATAATGAGAAGCCCTACATATCTTCAGGAAAAGGGGAATATACTCGATTTACTTGATCCATGCTAAGGAAATACTTGTTGAGGTTCTGATTGCGATCAAAACCTGCTTAATGGTAGAGTACATTCCCGGCATTAGACGAGAGACTAATATGATATTTATGCCCAAAGGGGCAAAAGTGAGGCAGTGACCTCAAGGCTTACTGCTCAGTCAGTTGTCTAACATTTAAAAACAATGGAAAAGACCCTGGAACTTCACATAAGAAGTGAAGAGCTTTTTATTGAAGCTCTCTTTGCTTACCAATCAGAAATATCAGTAATGCAAGCCTTAATAATAATGTTTTTTTTTTTCAGAACTCCCTTTTCCCTCTTTACTTAAAAACAGCCCATCTTTTGTATTCAAAGAATATAGAATAAAGGAACTAGACATTTAATTTTATGATTTTATATATATAAATTATTTAAATTTAAATTTTAAGCACTTAATTATTTAAACCAACATATTATAAATTTACAATTTATAAAACATATTAAGCCAAAGAGTGAATTTAAAAAAATAGTTGAACATCTTAAAATACGAATCTTATTATATTCTGAATAAAATTAAAATTATTGTAAGATTGATAACTAGAATTCAATTAAATATAAAATTTTGAAGGGCAATTTATTAATTTCTTAAAAATAAAAACTAAAGTTAAAATGAACAAAGTGATATATTTTTTCAGGGTTCTTCAAGGAGTGGAGAGCATGTCTATATTAATTTTCAAAAAATCAATCTAACAAGATACTCCACAGCAAAAATATTAAACATGTTACTGGCATCCTCCTGTCCTACTCACACCATTAAAGAATTTGAAAAATAATTTTTTATTTCCACTTCTCTAACTATTCCCCTCCCCCAAAATAACGACCTCATTTTTCATTCACTTCCTTATACTCCAAAACTTTCTGAAAATATTAGGAAATCTCTCAGAAAAACTTTCCCTAACCTTAAGCTTTCTTTTTCCACCAACAACAAACTAAAATCTATTTACACCATCCTCAAAGACCCCATCCCCCTTCATAACAGAACTAATGTCGTCTACAAAATTACCTGTTCCACACCTAATTGCAATGGTTCACGTTGAACAGACAAAAAACCCTATTTCCCGTAGAATCAATAACCATAAAAATGACATAAAGAATAAACTAATAAAACTGCCCTCACCAAACATGTTTTTCATGAAGAGCACATATTTGACTTCGAGAGCACAACCATTCTTTCCACTGAACCTAAGAACACAAATGCCTTTTATCTGAAACCGTTCACATTAATTTACAACACTATCTAGTTAACCACAGAACGGACATAGAACAAATTTCTTCAACTTATTCAAACATTTTCAACATTCTAAAAACCATTAGCCCTCCTTCTCAATGAACCTGTCAAACGTTTTTCCCAGTTTCAAAGTTACTTATTCCCAATAATACCCTTCCTTTTTTCCTTTGTCCTTTTATTGCCCCCTTTTGAAACAGACTGCTCTCCCTTTTTACCTTCTGCCTCTTACCTCCCCCACACCCTTCCACCATCCATGGTGTCTTTGGGTAATTTTTGAAAAATTATATTTTCTCCTCGGTCATGAAAATGTGAACATAGGGACAGGACATCCTCTCTTGTCTTCATGATAGGCAGGTGTGGTCAATTACTGTTTTAATTTATTTAATTATTTTTTAAGAGGTTGTTGTCTACATGTTTTTTAAATTTTCTTACATAGCTTTCTACATTCATACTTTTGATATCACATTACATTATGTAAATTCTATATTATAATATTGTCAATTATTATTGTATTCTCATGACATTGTATTTCTACAGCCCTGAAGATGGCTTACAATGTAAGCCGAAATGTTGGTAGATAATCTTTTAAAAAAATACACTTTTTTTAAATTTGTATTTTTTTTTCTCTAAAGGAATCCTACCTTTCTCAAGGATCTACCTTGACCGAACCCCAACTAAAATCATCTAAGAATTAAAAATTTAAAATTTTCAAAAAATGTAAATCAGGTCTATTCAATACCTGAATAAGATACAAAATATAAAAGAATACAATTTCTGATAAAAGAATAAATTTTACTTATCTAGACTAAGTTACAATGTATGAATTAAACCAAAAAGCTATTTTGAAATTAAATGTGAGATTCATTTATTTTATTTTTCAGAGCATTACCTTTATAATCCGACAAAAATGGAGATTAAGTAGTGCCATATTTTGAAATAAGCCAGATTCCCAAGGTATTTTTTTAAACCTAGTAAATAAATGCATTGAACTTATAAAGCTATGAAAAAGTTTACTTTTTATTATGATTCAGTGCACAACCAATATATGTATTTTTTTTAATGGAGAGTTTTTTGACCGTAGATATTATTATTAGATGATTTTAATTGGTTGTGTGTCAACTAAAATCATCTAATATGTATTTTTGTTATTTTTCTGTTTTGATAAGCTTAAAAAACTTAATTTTCTTTCTTTTTTGTATTTTTTTTAATACTAAACAAAATGTATACAATGCTCAATATTATTTTTCACTAACAAAAATTGCTGAAATATGAAATACTTAAGACATTCAATTACTTACGAGTATAAAAATTCTGCTATGAAAATAGGAAAAAAAAAAATCAATATTTTTAATGCATATTTTGTGAGCCTTCAAAGAATAAGGGAAATATAAATGATATATAATTAAAAAGAAAAGAAGGAAAAATTAAGATTCTATGAAAATAAATAAAAATGTATTTTAAAGCTCACTCAAGTTACAAATATAGAAGTTGATGATGTGATTAGAATTTAAAAAAATTTTTTTCTTGACCATGTCCTAATTAAGGAATGAGTGATTTTTTCAAGTTGCATTATAGATTTATTTAAATCAGGGTATGTGACAAAACTTAATTAAAAGGAGGAAAGAATAATGAGCATAAAAGGTATGACCACTGATGTTGCTTTAGGCGGTCTGGGAAACAAGAGTGTGGGAAGCCTCCACCTACTGTAAATACATTTGTAAATTTTTTCCTTAACAAGCATTTTTCATAAAAATGTAAAAGAGCATAGTCTTTTAAATGACTTTTTTAACAGTTTATAATGTAAGCTGAAATAAAGAATTTGGTAAATTAACAAGAAGGTCAGCCCAAGATTGAAAAACATGTTCTTTGATACCTTTCTTAATAAGCTTTTTTTTTTTTTTAATTTTATAGAGCAAATATGTTATAAAATTAAATTTGAAACTCATTTGGTTCAATACATTTTTTTAAAAGTTAATAATAACAAAGAGATTAGGACATAAAATTTTTGTCTACCTCTAAATCCCTTCTCCACCCCTTCCCATCTAGATTTCAGAAATTGACAAACTCACCATACAGTTAGCAAATTAAGCTTAAATTTGGTTTCATTATTTTGAAAATTTTGGATGCTAGAGCATGTGCAGACAAATATTATATATAAATAAAAAAAATATATGAAATATCATATATATGTTTGTGAGTGTAATTTTAACAGACTATACTTAGAGCTTCTTCATTATGGGATTGGTGAGGACCTGTTCAAATCCTATAATGAAGAAGCTTTAAGCCGTGTCATGGCAAGAATGTGAATAGAATAATTTTCTCGTGGGAAATCTGCTAAAAAAAAATTCCTATGGTCAAATTAATTAATAGTAGCTTTGAGGAGGATACATTTTCTGAAAATTTAAAATGTGAAAAGTGATACTTTTTCATAAAAATGATGAAACTAACCTGAAAATTATCAAATACAAATTTTAGCAAAAATACTCCAATCTGGATAAAACCTGAGTACTTTTCAGAATATAATTAAAAGTAAGGTAAATGAAAATACACTTACATATACAATATTTTTTTTACAAAATTAAATTTTTAAAAGGATACAGCTTTTATCTAGTGGCGATATATGATTAGTCATGCTATGTATTTTTGATAAGTGTGTGATGTTCCTATTGAATATTATGAAAAAGTCATGTAATATAAATAATCTTATGTATATTGTGAAATAATATATTTTATTCAATTACAAATGCATCTGGGTTAAATATGCGGGTTTTTGCAATTTTAATGAAATAGTGATATATAACTGATCATGTTGCACTAAGCAAGCCTTGGTGGTCTTGACAGACTTATATTTCTGCTATTTAAGCACAAAAGAACCAGTATAGCGAGATTTTGAAAAATCAAATTTTGGTTGTGGCAAAAGACCCAATTAGTTTACTAATATGCTTAATTACTTTTAGATCCATGAACTGTTTACTGCAGATCTGAAATATCCTCAATGTGACTTAAATTATATCGAAGAAGAAAAAAGAAAAAAAAGGAAAAGGTACTTTTTTTTTTTTTTTTTGTAGTAAGCTTAGCTGCATTCAATTCTTCATTTTAAAAAAATACCTATTATATAAGGTGAATGAAAATGATCAAGAACACACAATCTAAATTTTGCACTAAGTAAGAAACTTTCTAAATATCAAAACGTCATTGTTCAAATGATCATTTTGAATACTAACTGCAAAAAATGAATTTACGATTACAATATAAGCATGAAAATTAAGGTAGGGCATTACCTTTTCTAGCATAATAATCAGCATCTAATACTGGAATACCATATTCTCTGATCATATCAGCTACTGTGCTCTTCCCAGTAGAGATTCCTCCAGTTAAACCAACAATGAACATTTTATTTATAAGAATTAATAATATTCTAAATATAAGCCTTGTTTGACATAAGTAACACCTGTGGGATGCCACTAGATAAGAAATTTACAGAATAAACCTATAGATAATGACGATAACGGCTATCAGTAGAATATATCGATCCTCAGCTTCAGAAAAACTTTAAATGGTCTAATAGTACTAAACACGTCACACCCTTCCTCTACTTTTTGAAACACTATATAAAAACCATTCTTTATGGCAAAAATAATAATATCACTTTCAATCGTATTATTCAATGTCGAATCCTTTCCAGCACAAAACCCCCCCCCCCCTCTCTACGTCCTCAAGACCTTAATCCGCTCAGTTTTGACGTATAGCTTTGAAACCTGGACCATAAAGAATGAATGTAAACAAGAAATATTGGCCCATGAGAAGAAAATTATTCCTAGAACATTCGGAGGCAGAATTGACAGTTCCTGGGGATATTATCAAGTACAAGAATGAAAAGTAGTGGCGATAAATAATAACCCCGATGACGGAACACAATCTCGGATTTGCTCTAAGGATAAGAAAGAGAGATATGATTCTTCTTGGACTGAACTAATAGTGATTGTATACAACTCCAAGAGGTCCTTGCTCGCTGAAGCTCTTTCAGCTTTTGGGTATCCACCTGTTATCTCTTATACTTTCAATCACTCTTTTTTATTTGCTTTCTAGGTTCTGATACTGAAAATCTGATTCCTTCAGCTGTGCAGTGTCAGCTTTATCGCGGATTTTCTCCTTTCAGTATTTTTTTTTCTCAAATGAGTACCCGCGTTCTTGTTCGGAAAAGCATTTGGGTTTCGAATAGGTCTAGCTTTGTGTTTTTATTTAGTTATTTCCTGAAGATGATAGACAATTTTGAAAGATAGTCAAATTAAATTCGGCTTGAAGTTTTCTTCGCATATAAAACATCCGCCAGTGCTCTCTTATATTGTATACATCATACGATGGAGCGGGTAAGATATCATGAAATTAGAACATTGGAAAGAAATGAAAAGTAATTTAGAGGTTTTGGTAAGTAGGAAGGAATATTAAAGCTTACCCTTACCTCTTAACAATTCATAAGGATTATGCTCCTTCATCCGCCTTTTTCTAATTCACCACTTTCCGCTAGAGAGTTTGAGCGAGCCAATCTCAACTGAGTCTTTCTCCGTCAGATCCAGTGCCTCAATTTTCGGCAACACGGTTGTTGCCGAAAATTCAGGCACTGGATCAGTATCCACGTTCGCCTGCGATTGACCAGGGAGAAAAACTAGCCCGGAGGCTGCTAAAGGAAAACGACTCAATTTTTTTTTTTTTATCAATTAAAATAGATATTGATTTATTCAATGTTTAGAATAAAGATTAATTGATTGTATAATTAAACTTATAGCAAGTTAAAAAATGTATACTGAACAAATATCATGAAAAATTTCATAATTTTCTCACTTTAATAATTAAAAGAAAGAAACCTCTAAGGCACTATTGACATGTATGGGGTCTGTATGGTAAAGAATTGTAGACATACAATAAAGCTTACAAAGTTTTCCGCTAGGGGGTATTTCGCTTAGCACCAGTGATAAATTTTCATACTCTCAGCACTTTTTTTTTCTATACATAATTTAAGGAAATTTAGTATCTCAGACGATCGAGAAATTCGATATTTAAAAAATTTTTTTTCTTGTTTTTTATCTTAGAGTAATGGAATACATTGACTAAAATTTTTAACTTGAAGGAGCTGCCTTAAAAAAAAAAAAAAAATTGTATACATCAGTATATAAAGCTGAAATTTAAAATAATGTGAATTAAAAGTTACCCAAGGGGTAAAGATGAAGGATATTGAGTTTTATCCAAAGAAATTTTAAAAGCTTGTAAAATTTTTGCATAATTTACAAAAAATAGAAATATTAATGATCAAAATGTATATTTTAAAAATAAATGCATATATAAAGTATTAAAACTAATTCGATATTAATAAATATACATTTATATAAACATACATATATTAATCCTATTAATCTTTAATTAATAATCAAAGATATCTTAAGATGTATTGTTATAAATTTAATNTAATATAAATATATGTAATTTAGAAACAAGGTTTTTATATAACTTTCAGAAATCAAAGTTTGCTTAGAACTTTTCTGAAAGTGTCAAATATGCTCACAAAAATTTTAAATTATTTGTAAAAAATTTTTGCTTTAATTTCTGCCATGTTTATGGCTTATTAGAAATATCAGTCAGTTTTCAAAGAAAAATAAACAATATCATTTTGGGCATGGTCACTTATCAAGATCCAATCCAGATTGCGTTCGGTTCATTTGAATCATTAATTCTTTACAATTTTTCAGGAGCATTCTCCCATTCTCAGTGGATTGATATTTAATTTCAGGCACAATCAGTCTCTACTAATATTTTCGGATGCCCTTGAAATCTACTAATTCTGTGAACTTAGGGAAACGGATACGCTTTCGGAGCAGTTTGTCCTCTAGGAAAAGAATAATAGGTATCACTGAGTACATCTTGGCCAACGTCGTTTTTTGGTGCTCGGCTTTCAGGATGGCTCGATTCACATTAAATGCAACCTGCAATATTGAAAAGTTTACAGAGTTTAAAAGAAAATATTGGAATAGAAAATAACGCTTAAAAATAAAGTACCTAGTATAATTACCGGGTATCAGTACCAGGTATTAACAATGGACTATAATTTTATTTCATTTGTTTTTTCTATGTAACACACACATACACAAAAAAAAATTGCATTTTAAAGGAAAAATTTGCAAGTCGAAATGTTTTAGTTAAATGTTGCAATTAAAAATAATACGGATTACAGGAAACCCATAAGTTATGACCCATTTGGTCATGGGCTAAAAATGTTTTACATTCAGAAGGGAAACTCTAGCAGAGGGAATGATTGATTAGGATTTCATTTTCCACTCTTGTGACTATCGATGGAGATGCTATTTACAGGGGAGAGGTTTCATGATAAAATCTTGTCCAGGTTGGGACTCCAATCTGCATCTACAGTCGTGGGTGGCACAACTTTCCCTGGCTAAGCCTATGTCCCAGTCAGGATTTGAACACGGCAAAAACTTGTAAAAAAAGGTAGAAGAATTAAGTGGGAAGGATTTTTTTTTTATTAAGATGACATACAGTGGGAGCAAGGTGCATGAGAATATGCTGGAGTATGAGACTAAAGGCAAACATAGAATTAAGGAGCTAAGAAGGAGAAAGAAAATTATCCTACTGCTGTTAATGAATGAAAATTGAGGATTTAAGAAAAGGAAAATAGAAGAGGCTGAAAGATAGTAAGTAAATTAAAGCCACTTCTCTTTGTTCAGAAAGTTAAGTCACATATGTCATAATCGTGACAAATTAAAAAAAAAATTGTTTTCTACGATCCCATCTAGTAAAGAGTTAAAATGGTGGTCATTAAGGGCATTGCTACTGCAACATAAGTCTTCCCTCAAGGGAGAGTTAAACTCAAACCTCCCTCTGGGACATCTATGATATGATGATAGCGCTCTCTGGTGAGAAAATTTGGTATGAAAATAAGAACCACCAATCGCGATGATTCCAGGTCTTTAAGAATACGAGACAGTACATATACATGTACTATATCTTCTACGGGTGCCAACAGGTTGGGGTAAAAATAATTTCCATTTTTTCAAATGTATTGATATATAAGTCATCAAACTCTGTTACTATGTTTGAATGTGGTTTGATATTTTACCTTATGCCACATTTCTGGTAATGCCGAATTCTGTCTAGAAGTGATATTTCAGAACGAAAAACTAAGCCAAGAGATTTGCACAAGCTTTTTTTTTTATGTCAGCTTACATTGATAAGAGAGTTCTCTAGACGGGGCTATAGATACACAAAACTGCCTTGACAATGTCTGAATACATGTCTAATCAAACCCATGATTGAGTGGACTAGAGTTGTATTAATGAAAAACAACTTTCCTAGTGATCAATTCTGGCTGTTTTTCTTGAATCGCCTGCTTCAATAAGTTGGTGATAGTAGAGATTCGAATTAATGGATTGCCCAGGTTCGAGCAGCTCATGATAGTTGATTCTTTTTCTTTCTCACCAAACTCTCAGCATCATCTTACTGGGCATCAATCCAAGTAAGCTTACTTGCCATCATACGTGAATCTTTTCAGGGTTTTGACCACGTGAACCACTTTTCATCATCCGTCACCAATCGTTTAAAAAAGGCATGATTTCATTTTGTTTCTGCAATAATTTACAAATGGAAACTAGATTGTCTTTTTTCTGCCAATTCATATGGAATTCAAGTAGCTTCTTTTTATATCCAGTTTAATGTAAATGTTTCAGAACTGTTTTAGGGTCAATGTGTAGATCCTGAGCTATGTGGCGAGATGAAAGATGTCTAGGTTGATCCAAACAAATGCAATTTATAATAAAATGTATTTTTTATTATCTGTCGACATTTTGGCTTACATTGTGAGATAGTTTCAGGTTTATCAATAAGGCGAGAGCGGATGTGTTCTAACCTGGTGACTGCTGACTAAGGGGAACAAATCTTAGTTATGAAGATTTGTTGAAGGTAACAACTCATCCCCTCTTGCCTTCATGACAGCCCTGAAGATGGCTTACAATGTAAGCTGAAACATCGGCAGACAATAAAAAAATACATTTTTTCAAATTGTATTTTTTTGGATCAACTTAGACCAAATCCCAACAATTCTCACTAATATTAAAAAATGAAATTAGGGTTATCAAATAATATCTAATACTTCCCAATTAATATATTTTTTATCAAATAGCTGAGCTCTTTCAGAATCAATGATTCCATCTTCAGAGCTGTCACCTATCACCAAAGTACAAAATAATTTTATATTAATTATTTTTCTTCTTTTTTTTTGTACTTGGGTGATAGGAGACTGAGGTCCGAAAATGGAATCATTTATTCTGAAGCGCTCAGAAATTAGAGAAGAATATATATTAAGTGTGAAGTATTGGATATTGTTTGATAACCCTAATTGTCATCAACTTCGCTACCAGTGCAAATAAAAGAATTATAAAATTCTTATTAAATGCATTAAATTATTTTATATAATAAATATACTTTATTATAAAATGCCAATTTTTTTTCTATAACTATGTAAAGAAAATAATAAATTATCAAAGTACATTATTGAAATTGTTTACCTTCATTTATTATAGTTATCCTTTTGTTTGTTGTTGAAAGGGATTTTTTTTTTAACAATAAACTTAGGTACTATTGTATATTGGATAAATATAAAAGCTTATAAATATTACAACTAAAAAAATATATATAAACTCTAAACAAGTCATAGAGGCCCAGGGGTTAGCACAACATTCTGGCCACCTTTTTCCCATTCAATGAAGAATGATAACTAATAAATTAGGGCTGGGTGTTCCCAAGAGTGCCCTACGAATCTTCTGGGACATATTATAGATAGAAACATTAAAAAAAAAAAAAAAAAAACTAACTGTGCACTATGAGCACAGTATTGAACCTGGCATCTTTGGCCACTGAACATCTGTGCCCTTCCAACTAAATATGGTAAGAATCAATTGCATAGTGAAGCACTCAGAATATATACAATATGCATAATGCCACTATGCATTTATTATATAAGTTTGTCTAGCAGGAACTTCATAAATTAAGCAAATTTATCAGTATCCTGGCCTATGTGTATTTGCATTTAAACTTAGCATATCATGAAATCCCTGCACTCATAGATTAAAAAAAACAACTTTTTTAATTACGGGCAATCCCACTCTGATTTTGCTTAATAACGAAGTTAGTCTTCAACTTACATTTAAAAGCAATATACCAAATTTGATTATGAATAAAAAATAGTTGTAGCTTTTAGGCCATATAGTTAAAAACCCCTGTCCTATTTGCTCCCATTCACTGTGAAACTCCTAAAATGTGTATTTTATTAATAAACCAACAAGTTTTGATTTCATTACTTTAAATTAAATAATTAATTTAAAATCGGAGCCGGCAACTCCCAAAAAATTATTCTCATGCGCACAAGACATTGCAATCTTGCAGGAACACTTCTATTGGTCCAAATTTATTATAAAGAACTTAGTCTTTTGTTTTGCTCTTATCAGCTAAATGACAAATTTCATAAGAAAAACTGAAAACCATGGCCAGTATACAGTATTGACAGACACACACCCAAACATAAATATATATATACATTTTTACCGTCTAGCAGGTAAGATAGGAGAAAACATAGTGATTGAGATTGTGTTGTCATGAGCACAACCTCAATCGCTACATTCCCACAAAATTTGCTAATATTAGCCTATTATTTTTCCAATTTAGGGATAAATAGCAGTAAGTTAGAAAAAACAACAAAACTGTCTATTGGAAGGGTACAGTTTTTGAAGTCAGTATTCAAAGAAAACCTGATTCTCCCATGGGGGCAGAACTAAATCATGTTTTCTGTCCTTTGTAAACAGGTCACAGTGCTTTAAAGTTTATAAATTATGATTCTCTAGTGGTGTTACCAAAGTTTAGGAAACAGAAGTTGTCCTTAGCAAGGAAGTGAAGCTTATGCACTGAAGAATGCCTCAAGATGTCATGATTAGAATACATATGGGTGAGTATAGTGAAAATTTCAAGTGAAATATAATTAAGAGTTGAAAACAAGCAGTACATACTGGGAAGAAAATGTCAAAATAGAATTTTTCTTTTTCTGGAAAAGCATTGGCCAAGTTTAAAAAATTGAGGTACACTTAAAAGAACTGAAAAATTAAATTCTTCATATTTCGTTTAAGTACCAGAACAAGAAGTCCCAATCTCCAATATGAAGTACTATGCTCAAAAAATATAGTAGGAAATGGTAAAGAATTTATAGCCATGAAGGTAGAATTCCAAATCAGTTGTATGATTCCGATGGAAATTTCTCTGGGAATGTTATTTCTACTAAAGATAGTAATTTTTAGATGAAAACAGTTCTGTCCCCTAATTTAGAACAGGTGAGAAGGGATTTTAAACGTTGCAAACAAAAATTTATTTTTCTTGAATAGGATAAAAAAAAGTACTGCAAATTCAATTACTTAAATATTCAAATGCATTGCATATACAATTGGAACTTTTGGTAATAAAGCTAGCTAAAACCATGGCTCTAAAAAATAAAAACAATAATGCTATTATGCTGTACCCTATTTTAAACAAATCTTAGAAGCCAGTAAAACAATCACCTAAAAAATGAAGACCTCACAGAAAAAGAGTAAAGTTTTTAAATGATGTCTCCCATAATATCCATAAATATATAGCCAAATGGTAATAGGTCACAGGAGAATATAAGCAGCAAAATATTAAGGAAATTGATTAACAGGACATATTATCCTGACTTCTGATCTAAACCAGGTTCCTATTCCTCCACTTTTTTTAAAAAAATATTTCTTATTTTAGGAGGAAAGGCGGTGAAACCAATACTTATAAACAATTAATGAGAGGGAATAGAATATAAAAAACTATCTGTCCCAGCCAGGAATCGAACCTGGATCTCCTGCTATCCGGGCCGGTGTACTTGCCAGTTATACTACCAGGACGCGTTAGTTGTCTCATTCAATTCCCTCTACACTAGCAAGAGCCTAACCCACGAGTTATAGTGTGAAGTATCTTTTAGGGATATTGAATATTTCAAGATCTCACCAGTTTTTATCTAGTAACTATTTCTCTAGAATTTCCAACATTAAATTATTTATTTTAATGGATTCTAATTAATAATTAGATGAGTTTAGCGGTTACCAAGTTTCTGAATCATACTATCATGCTTTGAAAGCCTGTAAACACCTAATCCATTTCTCTTCCCTACCTTAGTCCTTAGGGTGAGATTATATATTCAGCTATTCTATATCCAGCCCACGACTAATGCATCTTACTGGGAACAATTCAAAAAGCGATGGATGAAACTACTAAAACTTTTTTGAGTATAGCATGTTCTAATAAAATAGAAAATAGTTTTTTTTTTTTTTTACAAAGAAACTTAAACTTATACCATTGAGAGGTTTTCTTTGAAATTGCCTCATTGTCCATTGTATACTGATAAATTAGACTATACAGCAACTATAAAACTATTTATGTTTTGTGACAATATGTCAACAATGAAGAGGTTTAAGGTTCAAAATGCCAAAAATTTCCTAAATAAACTAATTTTTTCTTATTCTTATTTTAACCTCTAAAACATTTATTCCCAAATTTTTGTAAAACTAAATATCTTCTGTCTAAGCAAGCAGCTGAAGATCTTAACTAAAAAGTTTTTTTTTTCCCCAAAGTTAGAAACATTAAAAAAATAATAATAATGACACAAAACAGCTCTAAAACTAATTTTTTTTAAAATAAGAGAGTTAATTTTTCCTCAAGTTTAAATGTTTTTTTTTTTTAAATATACATNACACACACACACACACACACACACACACACACACACACACACACACACACACACACACACACACACACACACACACACACACACACACACACACACACACACACACACACACACACACACACACACACACACACACACACACACACACACACACACACACACACACACACACACACACACACACACACACACACACACACACACACACACACACACACACACACACACACACACACACACACACACACACACACACACACACACACACACACACACACACACACACACACACACACACACACACACACACACACACACACACACACACACACACACACACACACACACACACACACACACACACACACACACACACACACACACACACACACACACACACACACACACACACACACACACACACACACACACACACACACACACACACACACACACACACACACACACACACACACACACACACACACACACACACACACACACACACACACACACACACACACACACACACACACACACACACACACACACACACACACACACACACACACACACACACACACACACACACACACACACACACACACACACACACACACACACACACACACACACACACACACACACACACACACACACACACACACACACACACACACACACACACACACACACACACACACACACACACACACACACACACACACACACACACACACACACACACACACACACACACACACACACACACACACATACACACACACACACACACACACACACACACACACACACACACACACACACATATATAAAGTAGGTTGTTTTAAGGAAGATGAGTAAAAGAAATTGTGTAATTAACATCAGATTTAAAATTCATTTATTATCAGTCAATCAGTGATAGAAAACATGAAGAAGTGAGAATAAAATAAAAGTTGCAGATATTTCCCTAATGGACAAGATTAATATAATAATAATTTTCTACGATATTTTCATAACAATATGTTATATATATAAAAAAAAAAAAATACCTCATTGTCTAAAGATAATGTGTAAGAGTAAGAAAGGCGGGATTTACAATGAGATAAATAGAAAATAAAACTATATAGTGATCAAAATTTATATTTTTTTATATATGAATATATATACAGTAATAATATTAAATAGTAATTTAATTGCAATGAAATTGTTTTTTAATAAGTATCACAATTGGTATTGCTCTTAATATAAATTTTTCATACATTTCAGTCCATGTAAGTCAGAAACTAAGATTCTGGATCACTTGCACAGATCCAAATATACTTTAGTAAGTCCTTCCAGAAACTACAGGGTTACTTTATATATTCATTCTTCTCAAAGAAGCATAAACAATAGGTAAATTTGAAAATTGTTTGTTCCAATGCTTTGTATTAACTTTAGTCAATAGCTTATTTATTTCTTATACTAATTTTAGTCAGTTCATACGAAACAAACACATTTTGATGTTTGTCACTCAGTGAGAGAGAGTCTAGCTGAAATGATGTTCTGGTTTCATTTGATGGTATTTCTGTAGGGATCACTCATTCACTGGGGAATAATAATTATCCCAAAACACAAGAAGCAGTAACTATTATAGGTGTGTGAGTAGGGCCCTTGATGGCTGTACTAGAGGGAGGACAGATGTCACTTGGGTGATTCTACCTTCCCACCTGTAATGTCTGAGAGTCGAGGAAAACGGACCTTTTTCCGGGCTAATTCTTCCTCTGCCCAAAGAATAACCCGTACTAGAGAGTATAGCTTGGCCTCTGTTGATTCTTCGTACTCAGTTTTCAGGATTGCTGTGTTCACCTCAGATGCCACCTGTAATATCAAAATTCTTAGTGTTTAATAGACAGTGACCAACTACTACTGATATCGTCAAATGAAGAAAAACCAACAAAAAAAACCAACAAAAAAACATTGAGAACATAACTCTACTTCATATTTTGTTTAGTTCAAAAGTGTATTGTAAAGTTAGTTACATTTAAGAGCTAAAATTTATATACTGATGTACTCCAGGAGTTTAGGAATGGATAACACATTGAATACAAAATAAATTATGGATTGAAAGATGGTGAAGAAAAAAGAAAAGCCAGCTTGATTGAAGAAAAAAAAGAAGAAAACTGTTAATACTGAGTAAATTAAACAAATCCCAAGCATTCACTCACGCTGCTGTGTCAAAGTTCCCTGCATAGCTTAAGGGTAGTTCTATTCTTGGAATCACCCAACTTAAATAACAGTATTATAAATTATATATATATGAAAGGCGGTGAAACCAATACTTATAAACAATTAATGAGAGGGAATAGAATATAAAAAACTATCTGTCCCAGNTGGCTATATATATATATATATTTGTTTGAAGTGAATTAGGAAAAATCAAATAATCTTTCTTGGATAGAGTTCTGATCACAGATCCAGAAGACAAGACAGGGCAGATGAAGATCTTGTTGAGAAAAACTTATACAAACCACAGGAGCATTGATTTAATGTCACTATTTTTCTTAGCATTAATAAGGCTTCCAGGTTCAAAAATCACTGACCTACTAAAATTGATAGTCAATGCTGAAAGGTAGCCAATATTATAGGTTTCTCTGTTTGCATGATATCCTATAAACATATATTTAGTTTATTTTTTACTTTATGTGTGGAGAAAACTTTGGAAACCTCCATGCTTCATACAGCATTGAAAACCATCATACATTGTTTGGATCATCTTAATTAAATTATCGTTGGCAGAATACCCCATTTTTCAAGAGCCTAACACATATTCTTCCAGCTGACTGTCAATGGCAAAAGCAGATTTACAAACACAAGGACTTTGGTAGTCTCTAGATTGTTCAATAATGATCTGAATCGTGTCAACATATTATTGGTTTGACATGAACCTATGTATGCTGCTGCTCCCTTCTTATTCTTAATTTTCATCTCAGGAACTATCTTTTGAGAATCAACCTGGAAATAAATTTACTTGGTATGAACAGAATAGTAATTACACTCAAATTTTGCTGCAATTAGAGGGATTGACAATTTTTGGGAACCTTTGGCAGATTCCTTTACCCCAATGAGCCGGTTTCCTTTCTTTTTACAAAATCTTGCTAATAAGTAGGCTAAAGAGATTAGCAATTACTCTCACTGGTTTTGAGATCTCATTCCCCACTTCTTCTTCCCTGATGTTAATCTGACTCAGTGTAATGATAACCTTTGAAAAATAGGCTTTATTATTCACAATTGAAGTAAGACTAAATTGGTTAGTAACTAGAAACAATGAAAACACATGATAATAACATTATAAAACTGGATGAATCACATTCTTCCCTCTTTTTTAAACTTCAGTTCATAGTCTTTTCAAATTTTTCTAACATACTCCGACATACGTTCCTTTCTACTTTTTACCTAAAGAAGCCTTAGCATCCAAAACAGTTCTCTCTCGTCCTATTCTTTTCTATCTCTAGTCACTATGCAATGCTTGAAGGAAGTAGCTATCACATAGTAGACTGATATTACATTAGTCCCTCTCCTGTATATTACATACAGTAATGACAATCTTCAACTCTAACTAACAATGTGGTCTATATGGTTTTCTACACTGCAATCGTGTGGAATCTATGTAAAATAATATAACCGGGGCGCCAGGTTAGCTCAGGGGATCCGTACGGGTCTCGCGATCCTGACGCCGCGGGTTCAAATCCCGCCCAGGTCAATCTTTTATTTATAAATGGAAGCTTGTCCTGAGCCATGGGTGTTTAAAATGGGGTGGCAACCTGTAGATAGCCCCTCCCTCTGATGACCCTAAGTGGTTGCAAGGGAGGCTAACACAGCAAAAAAAAAAAAAAAAATAATAAAACCTTAGAGATTATAGATGGAGCCTCAATTTAGTAAGAGGTAGTCTACTCACTAGAAAATCATGGCATCATGAGCATGAGGCATAATCATGACATGGCAAAAGGCATAATCTAATACTGCTAAGTTTCTCGTGACAAATGAAAGACCTCTATATAGGTTTCTATAGTCTATGAACTAATTAACTTCATAATACCTACCTTTTAATACAATTTGTCATAGAGAAAAGACCTATCCCATTGTGTACTTTTGAATTAAAATAATTTAGTATAACAGAATAAGTGAAATAATATTACTATCAAACAGGATTAGTATTACATATGGCAAAAGTTTTTTTTTTTATCATTTCTGTGAAACACTTTCAACTCAAATCATTTTTCAGATGCCACTAAAATTTAAAAAAAAAATCACTGCATTGATTATAGTTAAAAGCTTTTCACTAATTTATTGATAATTATTTAGAGTGTAATATTTAAAAAGGATTCTCCATTCAAGCTTCATTATAAACAAACCATTAATGAATCAAATCTCTCCAATACATTAAAAAGAAAAAATAGATAAATTGCTTTTCCCGTCGAACATTGAGTTCAAATCTCCACTAAATCCCATCATTTTTGGCTAAATTAAACAAATGGTCTTTTAAGTGGTTCAGGGTCTTAGAGTGAAAATCGTAAGTCCATGGTCTGGCACTTCCACTAATATGAGATTTAACCATATTTTTGGTCTTAGCACACCAGTATTCCTCTGGTTTCTTTTGTGAAAAGTGTAATTTTATTTTATTTTAAAATACGTTTTTAAAAGAAACTTTTAAGTTTTAATCTTAATTTAAGAGTGAAATATTTACCTTATGTCTATGTCTGACATCAAGTAAATCTGCAAAGGGAGAACGGCTAGGATCCTCAAAAGCTAGAAGAGCTAAAGTTCTTTCAAGCTCGCGTAGAATGGTTGGTTCAGATTCACCCGATTCACTGAGTTGACTTTGTGCAAAGTGCACAGCTTCTTCTACCTTCCCTTCTCGAATAAGCTCAATGAGGTGAAGTTGCTGGAACAAATAAATTCATAGCTCATTCCAAGAGCAGAATTTAAAATTTTCAAATCTTCTTTAGACAACTTTTTGGAGTTAACTTTCTGCCTATTCATGAATAGGGTGAAAATTAACTCTATATATTCAAGAATAGGATGGAATTCAACTCTATAAAGATGATTAAGGATTTAAAATATTTAAATTCAAGTCTCATATATCAAAAATTTTTCTTGTGCAATTAATTTTGAATAAACACACAGGCAGAATGAAAAATAAGGATTGATGAGACATTTGTCTCAATTAAAAAAAAAAAAAAAAAGTCCTGCAACATCGTTTTGGCCGCTTGATTTTTTGAATAATGGTAACCATCGATTATAGGGCTGGGTGTTCCCTAGAGCATACCAGTATTCCTGTGGGTCATTATAAACAGACACAGAAAGAAAAAAAACTTACTGTGCACTGTGAGGATTGAACCTGGGATTTTTGGTTCAGGAGTCCAGTACCTTAACCACCAACCCACCATGCTCCTTACTATATTTCCCCAGAATTGCACTAATAATTCTATTTATCTTAACAAAATAAAAAATAAGATAACGTTTCATAACCTGAAAAGTTATTGATTTAATTAACAAATCTCACATAAAAAGAACCTTAATTAAGGTGAAAAAAATAATTGATAATTCTGAAAGCCACAGATCAGTTTATTCTCCAAAGAAGCATTGTTGTAATGATGACAGCAAGACATGCACTGATAACTCCTCGTGTTACAGGTGGAAAACGCCTTTTGTCAGGCTTCGGACTAATACCAAGCAACTCTGAGTCAATCAGGCATTACCACCACAGTCGGAGGGCCAGTGGGAAGATGAACTGCTATTTTAAAATCTCCTAATTCTGGAGATCGGCAGATAATTATCTTTATCCTTATTTGTAGAACGATAAGTTCTGCATCTCATCAGGTTCAACTTATGGCTCCTGCTGATAGGAACACGATCTATTTGCATCACTGTTATCATCATTTATGAATTGAGGAAAGTAGAGGAAGCCTGCATTTTTTTTTTTTGAACTCTTTTAATTACTACAAGACAATAATTATTAAGAGGTTTAAGTATTTTTATTGTAGCAAGATATTTATAAAAGCAGAACAACATTTCAAGTAATTAAATAAAGTATGGTCTATACATGTGCATAAAGTTTCAAAACAAGATATTAATTACTTTTTTATAAAAATTAAACTAATTATAACAGTTTAATTTTTGGATGAGTGAATATGTTGACACTAATATTTATTGTTATTAGAAACAGCTTTTCCTAATATAAACAGTAAAAATTCATTTTTCTAGAAGAAATCATATTTAAAAGAATTTGTTTTGCCAATTTTGAACACATAATGTTTAAAAAGTACTTGGGAAAAAATCACGATCAGTCATTTGGCCCTCCATTCAAAAAATACCTTTAAAATATAAGTTTTATACCTAAACTTTATATTTATTATTATCATTCTATGAATAAAAACTTTTTATGAACTGCAGACAAAATTTGTTATTTGGATAAATGAATTTTTAGACTCTAATTTTTAATTTATTTATTACAAAGTTACAGTTATCTTTTAGTAATGAAGAATATTTGTTTTAGTCGTGCTTTCTTACTTGCAGATGAAAGTACAAATATCTATCATTGTCCAGGAGCTCTGGGTGGAGCTGATTTAACATGAGGGTAGCTTCCTGTGTCTGCCCATTTTCGATCGCCTGCCTTATTTGGATCCTACTGTCCATTTTATTCAAGTCTATTGGTGAATTTAGCCCTGACTCTTCTTCAAATCTCTCTGCTGCTTCCTTGTATCCTTCTGAAAATATGAATATAAACACATAAACTAAATAATTAAAAAAATATTCAGAATTTATTTCATAACTATATATTAATAATAGCTGAATCATATTCATAAACCTTAAATTACTATAAATTACTTGACTACTATAAATACCAATTTAAAATGCAATATTTAATTTAATAATGAAAACTAATATTTTAAAATACACTTTTTATTTGGTATTTATTGTTATTCTATATTAGTATTATT
>KZ806925.1:466026-506286 GCA_000696205.2 Oncopeltus fasciatus | reverse complement strand
TAAAATTATAAAGAGGCCCCCCCTCGGAGGAGAGATAAAAACACAGACATACTACTACAAAAAGACAAAAACAATCCCTTAGTAAAAAATGTTATAATTTTTTAATTTAGAGGAAAGTAAATTTATTAAAAGTTTATTAGGCTTTCAGATAATCTTCTACTGTAGCTGAATTATCATTAATTTTAGAGAAATTAAAAAAAAAACTTATTGTAAAAAATAGACTATTAAAATATTCTATTCAAACAACACTCGAGCATTAAAATTTAATATTTTATCAAAAATCTCATAAATTTGTAAGCAATAATGTTGTATAAAACATTTAAAAAATTACCAAAGCAAAAATCTAAAAATTAGGCTTAAGCTTTTTTAAGGGTTACTGTAACTACCAATGAATAAAGAACTATCATACCTTTTGTAATCCGTCTTCATTGGTAGAAACCAATGCAGAAGCAAACCATCTTCTGTTGGCGAGCACTTTCTGACATTGTCCATCCTCGTGGCTGAATACATATGTTCGGCTACGAGGATGGACAATGTCCGAAAGCGCTCACCAACAGAAGATGGTTTGCAGAAACCAATGAAGACAAATTACAAAAGGTATGATAGTTAAACTTTTTTTTCTAGGAGTACTTATTGATTTCCAATTTTTCTCATAAGTGAATTTAAAGTAATTTTATCTTACTCTTTAGTTTATATTCAAATAATTTTTGAGTTATTTAAACAGGATGAAAAACAAGTCATTAATAATACTAAATTCCATTACTTTTCTCCCATTTTATATTACAAAGGGCAAACAGCTGAAAATATAAAAATGTGATGTTATGCAATTATTATTTTGAAAAAAATAATTGCAATGAGAATGATTGAAGATAGTTATTTTTTTATTTTAGTTTGTTCTAAGAGTCAGACAGCAATTGTGGATAGAGGTATATTGTTTGCTTTCTGCAATTGTTTCTTTTGAAGTGATTTTAATCAATTAAGTCATTTATTAAATATTTTATCAATAAAGACACAGTTGAAAATGTAGCCAGCCTAAAGATTGTGACAGGTTTTGTGGAAAACCACTTAAAAACTAAGCTACAGCATATGAATGAAAATTCAAATTTTTTTACAGGGAGGGTTATCAAGGTAGAGATGTGCCTGATCTGGCACGCTCCCCTCTAGCTTTGAGAAAGCTGGTTTAGGCTATCAAAATTTCTAGGTCTTCCACACTGTTTCACCCTGAAGTCATTATGAACATTCCATAACATTTTCAAATAATGTGGATCATTCATACTTTTTTGGTATTTTCTGGAATTCACTACTAGTGGGACTATTGGTAGAGTTCATATAGTAAAACTGTGCTTTACTTAATGTAACTCCATTGGTAGAGTTACAAAAAGTAAAGCACAGCCAGGCTTTATCAGTGATATAAGGGGAAAAAAAACAAAAAAAACAGTGAAGTGTCATAAATAAACAGTGAAGAATGAATTGTGAAAGTCATCCCTGTAGTATAGACCAAAAAGTGATAAAAACAAAATGAATAAAAATTAATGAAGTATGTAAAGTCTACTTAGTTTATTTATTTGAATAAGAAGTTTATTTTATTTCAAATTTAAACAATGCTGAAATGCAATAGAGGTGAAAAATACCATCATTATATCACTTATCTCTACTGAACTGCAATTGCAGATTGAAATAATGCAAATTGGCAAATACATACCAAATTTCCTAATAATAATGCTAAATAATATGTTTAATATCACAGAAAATGGGATAATTCTGGCCTGTAGAACATTTAAAGACACATTCGAATAAATGTGACATTTATTTTTTCTACAGAATGATCACTTAAGCCTTACCAAAGCATGCTTATGAAGCAAAATGGCAGCAACAAGAAGCTTAAAATCAGCAAACAAATGTGGTCTAATTAATACTTTATACACCAATATTATTTAATGTTTAAGTTTAATGCATTACCTAATATTCACAAAGAAGATTTTATTTTTATATCAAAAGTTTTCTACTCATAATGGTTAGTATTTATTGTAATGAGATACCAATTAGAAATTAATTTTACTAATAGTGATATTCTCCTCTTAAAAAATAAAACAACCAAGAACATTATCAAGAAACATAAAGTTTGCAAGGAAATTACCTGTGACCAAGTAGTTCATAATAAGCTTATTCATATCAGACCTCTGAACATGAATAGACTCCAACTTTTGAAGCCATTCTTCTTTAGAGGTTTCAGGAGGCTTTTCAGGAAGGCTCATCTTCAATAGTCGTCGATGCAACTAAATTAAAGAGGAATTGGAGTCACATAATAGAGGGTTGTAGAACAAGAAACAATGATAGATTTGGGGTAAATGCTACCTCCAAAAAAATCCTTAAAATTCTGACAGCTTAACGTTGTATGAAAATAGGGTGTATTAAGCTCACAATCAAAATAAACAGTTACAAATATCACATAATGTTCAGTGACTCGAAAACCTAAACTACAAACGGGCAAATCAGCTGGACCATACAAGCCAAGCAACTTTCATATCCATTGAGGTAAGTTTTGTGCACATAGAGGTTACATGTTAAGTGAAATGTCATGAAGCTACTACTGTGGAGCCAATGAAGCTCAACATCATTACTCTAAGATGATTTTAGTTGGGGTTCGGTCAAAATTGACCAAACCCCAACTAAAATCATCTTAGAATAATATCTACGGTCAACAAACTCTCCTTTTCAACATCATTACGTTTAGAAATAAAAATGATGAAGTTGCAAAAATTGTTCAGAAGAAGTTTTTGAACTAAATTTAAAATTTGTGTTTTAAATTATCAGTATATTTATCTATTAAGGTATATAACTGCTTATTACATTTTCTCAAGGCTAGATTAAGTCTTAAATTAGTTTAAGTTATTAAATTATAATTAATAATTTATTGTTAAAAAAAAAAAGTAGTTCTGATAGTTATATTTACGAAATATCAAAAGATATAGTCTTTCCTCCTAAGATATAATAATTTCTGATACATATGCTTGCAAGTATATTCTCAAATTTTGTTCTAAAATTTATTGCTTTGAGCTACCCGCTGCGACCAGGAATGCATGCAAAAGAATTCGATTTCTCAAGAGTGATCGATAGAGTCTCTCTCTTAATTACAATATTATTCCTCCAATTTCAAGAGATTCCTGTCACTTAAAAATAAGCTCCTGGATCTCAAAAACGCTCAGCTTTTAAGAGGATTCTTCAGAACCAATAAATTATGTAAATGTAGCAATTATAATCTTGAAAACTCTAAAAACAAAATATTTAAATAAAGGCTAAATTCCCTATATGATCTGTGGTAATAATTGCATTATCTACTAGTCAAAGTATTCTTAGGTAGCGGTTATGATGGAATGGGTAAAAATTATAATGTTATTACGGGTGATGTATACATTTTCGCGGATCTGGCTGCCATCCAAGCTAACTCCAAGCACCCAGAGAGATTTAGGTACTGTCAACGGTAATTGAGGGTTTTTTTTAGAGTATGGATGTGTTGATAGACAATTACGTAATACAAGTGTGAGTGAAGTCTATAATAAAAACTATTAGCTGAAATCATTATTTTTACTACACAAACCATCATCGCTGCCAAATATTTGCTGTGGCACGTGTACCAAGACATTTATATTCCAAAACTTGCTTAAATAACTAAGGACTAAATACAATATCTTGAAAGGTGGAGGGGACTGATTAGGCTCCTCATACTTCTTGCCTTAGCTAACAATCAAATGGATTACTATTCCTCTATTTGTATCTCTTTTAACTTCCATGTTGCCAACCTTTATCCTAACTTGCCTCTCTTCTAGGAAGCTACCTTACAGGCAAAATACATCTGTTACACTTAGTTCCTACAAACTCCCGAGGATTATAGGCCACCAGGCGTGATCAAACGCGCAATGATGTCGAAAAAAGAACTTCGTTAAAGTTCTCCTAATGTCCTCGATTTCCGTGTTAATGGCATAGACAGTACATCTACCCTTCGGCCCACCACACTGCCTGGAACTAATCATATTGTCGAGCATCTGGTCCGACACTTGAGCCATTAGGACCCTGGTTCACCTTTCTTTCTTTGCCTCACGATGGCCATACTGAGATCGACAACGCCCCACCTTCCGTGTATCTACGTTCCAAGGAGAAATCGCAATCCTCTTCCGACTGCAGCCTAGGCTTGAGTTTCCTCCATCTCTCGTTCCTCCGGGAAACGCAATCAAGTGGTAATGGAGTCCTCAGTAAGTTCAATCGCGACTTCTCATGGTCGACCAAAATTTCGCCGGTATCGCAGACTCCGCGGCCCGAGTCCACTGGTCACCTCCAGCCATCTGTAAGTGATTCCCCGTGGTCCTTGGGAACTCTCCAGGAACTTACGCTTGTTGTTTTCTTTCTTTTAGAGATCAGTTTATTGTACTTACTGTTTAAGGTTCGTACGTCCTCCTTCAAGACCTTCTCGGAATCGTTTTTGCCATTTAGCCAGTAGCTCCTTTTGGCGTCGCTCACCAGCTTCCTCATCTTTGTAAGTGGTCTAAGTCTATGGTACAGATGTCAGTCGCCTTAGCTCTCGCCTTGCTCAGGACTGCTTGGACCCTATCCAGCTTTTCGTCAATCTCCATTTTACTAGTCATTTGTAGAGGTTCCGAGCACTTGGCCCCTTCCGAAACCACACTGTCCTGAATAGCTTCCAATCCCTAATTGCATCTCGACCAAGGGTGTCGGACGGCTCGCTGGGAGACGTCTTCGCAATCTTGATTTAGATCAGAGCATGGCGTACATAACGAGAAGTAATAGTGAGATCTATATGTGATGAGCTGATCTGATTTCTAAAGTTAGCCTCGACCTCTAGGTCGTTTAGAAGAATCAGTCCGTTGCGATTAATGAACTCTAGTACTACCCATTCTATTGAATGTTTTAGAGCCCCAGGCCATGTCCCAGCTGTTGGAGTCCATACCGATGAACAAGATGGCTTTGATCATTCCAATTACTTTTTCCAACTTCGCTATATATATACCCTTGGCTCTTGTTAGAGCAATAGCACGATACCATGGTTAGTTTGACCTCTTAATTCTTATCTCTGCCAGTTCCTCCAAGCAGAACTGGTTAAGGCTCAAGTACGTCATTTAGTCCCTCAGTAACCTCGCGGTAGATGTACCTGAATCCGGATAGCCTTCCTCTCCGTATTGCCGGCACCTGTTCTATCACTATGCTGGCTATGTGATACTTCCTGACATAATCTGTCAATGATTTTATAATATCATATGATTTCATGATAACTATATCATTAAGATATGCTAGTAGCTAAACTGTCTTGTTGAACACAGTTTTTGGGGCTGAGGGAGCTAGGGCAGCCTGATCACTTTCACTTTCGACTCTACTTTGCACGAATAAAAACGATTCCTTATTAATGTGTTCAGCCTTCTGCTTGGTGTGCATCTATTGATTTTTCATCTTTAATTTTAAAATGTGTTGCGGTTCGAATTGTTTAAGGAATTTTCCGATATTAAACAAGACTATAGCCGTAGTCCGATCTTCAACGAAGTGAAGCAAGGAATGATGCTTTTTTTAAAACTTATTTTTTGTAGTTAGGTGTTCGCTGCCCTTAGGGAGCGAGGGAGGGAGATAGAGAGTAAAGGAGAAATTAGATTAGATTCTTTATTGCCATGGGATTTTTTCTTTTTTTCCTGACAATTTCAGGCTACAGGATTAGTAATATATAAAGGAATAAATAAATTATCATTATATATATATATATATATTCAATAGCTTATAAATTCTAAGAGAAGGTGACCAGTGACACNTAAAAAAAAAAACAAATAAATAATATATATATATAAATGAATAATAAATAAATATTTAACATGCACATCATTGAAAATATGATTTTATACTTATGTTATATAAATTATAAAGCAAACAACAGGAGCAGTACTAGCAGACAGACTAGAAAAACAATATCTCCTTCCGAGATCTATAATATGTGATCTCCCGACTAGACCAAAAAATTACAGACCAATTCTCCAAAGCTTCCAAATAATGTAGTTGCATTTTATATATATCTCTACGATTACATCCCAAGACCAACTTGTTTCTTTATTTCACAAGACAATGCGGTCTTTTGTTACAGCATGAATATTTGTTTAACAATAATCTTATTTATGTATCAGCCTAACCAGGCCAATTACAAGCAAAATTAAGTTTTTCCCCTTGGCTTCCACAGTCACCAGAAATATTAATAGATTCCTGGATTGAACGGATCAAAAAGTTTTATTCTGTTGAGCTTTCGCATATCATGACTTCTTCAGGCCTGAATGGAGAATGAGCTATGCACTTACTCCTCTGAACAAGATCCTCCCCACACAGGTTATTAAGATGTTCGCTAAGGCTTCCAGGATTTCCAGAAATGTTCATAGATTCTTCTATATAAGTTAGTTCTATGATGCAGCGATTCAGGGAAGAATGGAGAATTTTTCAGGAAATAGGCATGAATATATGTAAAGAGCATTGTGTGTGTGTGCATATCTATATGTACATACCCAAAAATGTATATGCATACGAATATGTATACATTTTATTAATTTATATGTATATATAATAAATATTTAAAAAATCANATAGAACGTGGCACATTTCTCATGAAAAAATCTCAATAGCTGTTTCCATTTAGAATTCGTTTAATATTTGAAGGACATTCGAATAATTTTATTGAAAATTTTAGATATTCTTATAATATATTTTTTATTTTAAAAGATTTTGCCAAAAGGGTTTTGAAATAACTTATTATCACTTATCAGAACCCAATTACCTTTGTTATTACTTCTCCAGACATCTTATTACTCTGTGATAACCCCCCTAGATACTTAATGATCACTCCTCAGAAATGATATATTTATAAACTATATGACTCTCCTGGTCTTCAGATTCTTCAACCCTTAACGTAACTAGTCTTTGATTGGACCCCTTAACGTGATCCATCGATTCAAAAATCTATGTTAACTCCCTAACTAGCAAGGAAGCTTACTCCCTTCTAGCCAACCCCTTCAATTTGCACTAAATTTATCAGTTCAACAACGAGTTCAGTCCGCTACTAGACTCCCTGGGGAGCCTGAAGAAAGAAGAGCGTTTTCTTTCCCTGTCTTTTGCAATGATTATCTCCTAGGACTTAGTTTAGAAATAATAATATGAGATGTGATTAGAATAAAAATATGCATAAAATTTGCAGTACACCAAACTATATTAAGTTTTTTTTTTTTTGGAAAGAATTGTTCAAATACTTCCGATAGAGTTAGTTCGTTAGAGTGTTTAGGAGATAGCAGCACCAACGGATTACACCTGAAGGACATCTGACAGGTGCTTCGCTCTACCCCTCTCCGCTCAGTCGCAAACTTGCCGTTGTTCCGTCATAACCTTATGGCTGGATTTACTTACTTTTTATTTATCTAACGTATGCATAAGTCTGGGCATAAGCTGTTCAGGAGTTTTCGATTTTATCGGTGTGCAGTAAAATATATCTAAATGTCTTTTTGCAAGTTTCAAATTCTGAATTCCAGTTTTTTGCTAGTTTTCGAGAATAATTATGAGGTATGCTAACTTATTGCTCTTGAGAATAATTATTTTTATTGATATTCACATTTTATAATAATTATACTTATTAAAGGCAATTTCTTAAAATTATTTAGAAATCTTCTCTGTATTGTGCTTCTTCCCCCTATAGAATTATTTAAAGATTAGCTTTATCTTATGCATTTATTATGGTAAAGATATCTATAAAAAATATGTAATATCAGAGAACAAAATTAAATATATTGGACAGGACTTATACGTTTTTCAAGTAATCAGAAAGAATTAATAAACTTGACAGACAATAGAATATCTCACATTGTCAATTCTTCTTGATCTGTGAAACTGTAAAATATATCAAAATAGATAATCATTCTTTACTTTTTTCTAATATTAATAATTAAATGCTGACCCATTTATATAAGTTTTTAATAAGTTATTCTGATATGCATATGTCAGTCATTTTAATTGATTATTTAACTGTTTAGTGATTAGATTAGCAGTTGTTAAATTTTGTTGGGAATTCATTAGATGCAAATAATTAGCTGGCATGTTAATGAACATTTAAATATTTTTGATCTTAAATAGAGGTTAATTTTGTTCATGTAATAAACACTTGATACATGATAATTGGGTACATTAATTGCCAATAATTAATTCTTATCCCTAGAACTTTAATAATATTGGTCAGGATATAGGCACTAGCCCCTTTAACAATGTACTTTTTTGTTATTCATTTATCTTTACTAAACACCAGTATCCGGAACAAAATAGCAAATTTTAAACAAATATTTAATTTCATTTTGCCACCATTAAAATTCTTAGGTTTAGACATGTGATAAAATAGTATTAAAGTTTACTGTTATTTTTCAAACATTATGACTTTTTCTTAATAAGTATATTTAGCTTGGTATTAATTATTTTACTGTTATGCTTGTATTTTGTTTAATATCCTGCACTATCATATTATAAATTATTTATAATTTCCTATATATTATGTGGCAGTCAAAATGACTAGGGAGTGGGCTTCTAAATTGCAGTTTTATTTTTATCTAGCCGAATGCCTGGTTTTAATATGAAATGTTAGTTCTTTCCTTTAGTGGACTTAATACTCCATAAACCAAACTTTTGCAAAATTGGGTGAGCATTGTCATTCTGGAATTGCCTTAATTTTTGCCCTTACATGCTGTTTTATTATTGCTTCTTATGGTCATGAGAGTATTTCATTGTTCACTACATTTTTGTTGTTTCAGGTTGTTAATGAAATGAACTGGTAACTGTTTTAAATGGATCGCAAGTGATACCTTGATAAGTTTTAAAAAATATTACTAGTGGATCAGTGCTTGAATTGATTTTTAAAATTGTGTTAATTTTTAAAGTATATTCTTTTTTTTTAACTTGTGAAAATGGATTCTTCTAATAACCATAACAGCCACAGAAAAATTATCACAGCTCCTTCTCTGAAACGTGGAAAAGATGAAATCACTCCTCTTAATGAAAAGGTATGTCTTATTTTATTTTTAGCATATTATTCTTTATTGGAACTATAACTAAAATCAATTATCAGCTAACATTAGTAGTTTACTTTCTACATTAATTTCAATTTGGTCTTCATCTGTTCCTGTTATATTTATATTGTATTAATTATAATTTTAATTAATTAGGTCTGTTCGGAGTTTATATAAGTTATGTTATCAGTTATTCTCTTCTCTAATTCTGATTCTTGACATTTAGGGCCTCATATCTTTTTTTTCTCGAAGTAATTACTATTAATTTACTAAATCTAATGGTTTCTGATAAAAATGTTAAAAAATCCTATAGTAAGTCAGAGATATCCATCAGTTTTTCATTTAAAAGTGAAATTTGTTTTTGTATTTAAATGTAGATTTTATGCATTCATAGTTCAGCTCTTTTGTTTATGTGGGTTACTCAAGATATTTTCATCAAATAACAGTCTGTAACTCAGAAGCTATTTAGTCTAAGCCAATATTAATTTATCAGATTGACATTTTAAAATAAGAAACAATTAGTATTGTAATATTACTCATTATGATGGGCAGTAAATTTCTAAATATTATTATTCTTCTGATTCCAACTTTTAAAAGAAGTTAGAGGTTAGAGCGTCTAACTATTGGAACTTATAATGGAAAAGTGAACCTACGAGTGAAATTATGTCCTCGCCCCTTCTATATTGAAAGAAAAATTAAAACTGCTCTTTTGGGGATAATTTACTGTCTTTATTATGGGTGATTACTTTCAAGGATATAATCATTTAATGGCACTAATACTTTAAGCACAACATTATCTACCATTTGGTAGGAATAACTTTATATCTTAGTATATATGATTAGCAGAGGAACTAAAATGACATAATATACAGAATGAAATAGAATACAAGTTTTCAATTTAACAATTTATTGCAATAATTCCTCTTGGTATTTGAAGACTTATAATTTTCTAAAATTACAATCATTTCAAACAAACAAAAAAAAAAAAAAAAAAATTAAGGAAAGTAAACAGATTATTTACACTCCGTATTATTCAGCATATAATTTATGAATACCTCATACCTACATATGCTATATTTTATATGATATATTATTGGATTTTTACTTTGGTTAAAAAATAAAATAATCTTTTCTTATATTTTCATAATTATTGCCAGATATTAATTTCTTGAATTGACTGAAACTGTACTTTAATTTTATAAATTGGTTCTCATGTCTGTGACTTATCATTGAACTTTATTTTTATATTTAACTTCTGGATGTAAGAAGTTGAGAATAGTCTAATTTTTTTTCCTCTCCCATGGTCATCTTTACCCCAATTAAACACTCATTGAGTCTAAAGCCACCTTTGAAACGTAAGCTGAAATAAGATTACTTATATAAATATAATTTTTTTGTGGTATTTAAACTCACATAAATTTTAACAATTTTTATTGCAAGGGAACAGAATTTTTAGAACTGGCTGGGACAGTTAGATTTTTTATTCTGTTCCCTTGCACTAAAAATTGTTAAAAATTTACCTGGGATTAAATACCACTAAAAAATAATATTTACATGATATTAACCTATTACTTGATAATTCCTTGGAATTCTCCAACAGAAGGTGTAATTTATGAAATGGTGGAGATGTTATTCGGGAGAGAAGGACAAATACAAAACTCAATATAAGCATTAAATTCAAACTTCGAGCGGTCTAAATCATTACCAACTTTATTTGAAACAGAAATTAAATGCTAAAAAAACATGGCAAGTATGGGCTCTCTCCGCAGAAATTGAAGACATTTCACATTTAGCAGGTCACTAAATTGACCTATTTAGTAGGTCACCGACATTTGATTCGAAAATTAGATTGTAAGATTTTTTTTTATGGGGGGGGGGGTCAAGGTAGATTCTATAAATACAATTTTTAAAAAATGTGTATTTTTAAATTATCTGCCACCGTTTCGGCTTACACTGTAAGCCATCTTCAGCACTATCATAAAGGCATGAGGGGAAGTCCTGTGCCTAAGATCACATTTTCATTACTGAGGGGTATTTGGTTTTAAAGTAACGAAAGAAACCATCCACCTTTAATGATGTGTTGGTGTCCTCCTGGCTGGTAATATCAACTGCAAGTGTAGATGATTAAGTGGTGTTGAGAGGGCACTCTTGGTAGTGGTGTTTCAGCAGGTGAGATCTGGGAGGCCATGTTGCGTTCCTGCACTCAGGTGAGAAGTCTATGTGTAGAGCTGGACATTGTAGGAACACCCCAAGTTTGTTATATGTTCAAATAAACTAATAGAGAGCTTTTTGACCGTAGATATTATTATTAGATGCTTTTTGTTCACTGTTTCATGACTCTAGCCTGAGTCATGAAAATGTGATCTTAGGGACACGACGTCCCCTCTCGCCTTCTTGATAGCCTGAAGATGGCTTAATACGTAAGCCGAAACGTTGGCCGATAATTTAATAATACAATTTTTTTTTTAAATTTCTATTTTTTTGGATCTACCTTGACCGAACTCCAACAAAAAATATCTAATAATAATATCTGCGGTAAAAAAAAAGTGCGGTATAATAAAATTTAGATTATAAGTTTTTACCACTGAACTACTACCCAAAAACGGAAAATCAGGTGATCAATATTAAGCATAAATTGTTTTTTTTTATTGACCAAAAAAGAAAAGTTGGTCGGGAAACTTTTTTACGCGAGATAAATGTCCATAAGAGCTAGGGTATTCCGCGAGAACAAATTAGTTAAAATGTATGTGTATTTTACATTTGCAGAGTTTTAGTTGTATCTTCTTTCTTTCAAAGAAGCAAATTGTTTCTCTTAGCTCGTACCAACAGTAATAGGGATTTCGGAAACACAGAAAATCAAGTTTTTTATTCGTAAATTGCAGAATATGAACTTTTCATAGAATAATTTGGTTATTCGGCACATGAGAAAGAATAGTGCGCCAGGGTTGCGGTATTGGTCAATATTGAATTAATATTATTTATTATTAGAAATTAGAATATAAGAAATTCAGAAAATATGTAAGAAACTACGCTGCATTAGAGATATCGAGAACAGTTTGTCTTGCCTGTCTTAGTTATTTATGCATCCTTAGATAAACAAGTTGATCGAATAGATTTATTAATTATATTTAATGTAATTAATGAAAGTTGCTTTGGTTGGGTAGTATATGTTTTTCATTTTTTTTTGTTTAGGTATGCTTCTGAGGATAACTATTTTTAAGAAAACATGACGAGCACCTTAAAGTAAGTTTTTACTCGATTAATTATTTAGTACTTGTGTTATATACATTTATTTCATCCACCAAACCTGTTTTAATTCAATTTTATCTTTGTTTTTTGTGTAAATTATATGTGGCTTAAATGATCTTTTTTATATGTAGTATTCGATTGACCTTTTATTTTTCCAGAAAAATGCTGAAGGATTTATTTTAAGTAAGATGAATAACTATTTCATTAGATGTACCGAGATTGACTAAGTGTAAATTACCATTTTAAACTGTTGAGTAATCAAAAGTTTCCTCCTAATCTTCTGGTTTTGTCAGTTTGCTTAAATTAGTTTGTTGGTAATAGACATAATACGACGAAATGACTTACATCGTGGTTGTATCAATTTTATAACCACTGCATCTTAGGATGATTTAAAAATGACTTCAGAAAAATGATTTTTTTTTATTAATGGGAGACGATTAAAGAATGGCAGATCACTAAAAAAGTAGCCACAAAATGCTGGGTTAAGTCATATTTTCATCACGAAGTGGATAACAGCATTTGCGCCGGATTGAATAAGGTTTATCCTTGCCCCTCACTTCATTTGCACCTCATGGGTTGAAATGGAGAAAAAGAACTTGAAACTTTTAGGATTTGAGACTTGTGGTTACGTTCTGTTATCTTTGCCAATTTTCTCAATGAAATCATTGTGAACACTTATAATGATCTTTATATTATGTAATAGCGACTAAAACTCCGCCGTTTTCTAAGTTAGTATTAGGTGACCTCCGAATTCTGGAATGTGGGATCACATTATGTTCTGAATTTTATTATCTTCACTGAGTGTGCTTTCGAATACTTAAGTTTATGAGAAATGCGAATAATTTACTATTTAACAATTGAAAAATCCTTTTCGTCTTCAGTGTGAAACTTTTCCCTTTTAGCTTTGTGAAAGTGTTTTGGGAAATCATAATTTTTGCTATAAAAAAAATTTTATCAGTCCATAAATCCATGTTGAGAGCATTTTTTCAATATTTTTCTTATTTTTGTGTACTGTTTTATAAATGTGTAGAACATATTAATTACAGACAGTTTTCTGCCTTCGTTAATGCTTTTAGTAATATTAAGACAATTTTTAATGCAAAGCTAATTTTCTCAAGTGTAGGAAAATAGAATTTAGAAAGTTGACGAATCGAAACTTTAAAAATAATTCATGAGAGGGAACAGAATAAAAAAATCTATCTGTCCTCGCCAGGAATCGAACCTGGATCTCCTGCTATCCGAGCCTGGTATGCTGACCGTTACACCACAAGGACCAGCATTCTGTTCCCTCTCATGAATAATTTATAATTTACGTGGGATAAAAAACCACAACCAAAATAAAATATTTAAAAATTAAAATTTAATAAAGTAAATGACGAGAGCCGACAAAATGTATGACAATGTCAGCTACTTCGAGTTTAAGACGAAGTTCTCGTCTTTCTCGTAAGTTAGGCTCTCGCTAGTGAAGAGGGAATTGAGTGAGATATCTAGCTGGTCCTTGTGGTGTAACGGTCAGCATACCAGGCCCGGATAGCAGGAGATCCAGGTTCGATTCCTGGCGAGGACAGATAGATTTTTTTTATTCTGTTCCCTCTCATGAATTATTTATAATTTACGTGGGATAAAAAACCACAACCAAAATAAAATATTCGAAACTTTAAAATTTCATTTTTCTTATCCGAATCAAAACGAGACTCTTCCAGCCCCCAGATTTATTATTCCTTTTTGAAAATTTTATACAAACAGTAATACTAACGTTATAGTTATAGCCAACAATAACGTTACAGTAGAGTGTTGTCTTCAACCAATGGTAGGTTAGAGATACCTCTCACAATTTGCCATTTATCATTTGTGTCAAAAAAGACTAAAAATTCATATAACCCGTGATTTAATTTTTCCAGCTATCATATAAATTATTTGACATCGCATCCATTTATATATTCCGCCAAATCCATATCAATAAGTTAGAAATATTTCATCTTAGTGTCCGCAAAAGCAATGTTATTTGATATGAAATAATCTACGTCCGAGACACATTTTTTACCACAATTAAAATATTTCCCATCGTTAAGGAAAACTATTTATTCAGGAAAGGGAATTGGCAGTTCTGGTGAGTTGAGCACTGAAAAGTCAAAGCAGCGTTATTTTAATCGAGCAATTTATGTAAAAAATCACATTAATTTAGTGATTTAGGTAATTAAATATAACTGTATCAGTTTTTCGTTTTTTGACATAGAGCTGAAGTAATATTCTATTTGAGACTTGTTAGCTGTAGACTGTGGAAAGGTGTGGGAAGGGGATGTTTGTTTCCCCTAAATTTTCGCCCTCTGAAAGTAGCCCGCCTACATCGCGGCGTTGTTTACGATTGAAGTGTCCTCAGGACCGGGGGCTCGATCCTCGCCCTCGGTCTTCACGGACACTCGGGATTCTGAGGCCGGCTTCCTCCCACCTGTGCCTCTCTGAGCCCACTCGCACCCCCCGCTCCTCCAGCTCCCCAGGGAGGGGCAGGACACCTTCAGTCGTCCTGTCTCCCTGTCTGTGTGTACCGCTGCTCCTAGTGCCTCCTCAGATCTTCCTGCAACTTCCCTCTTAGCGGCTTTCGAGTATGTATCAGGTGACAACACTCTTTATCGTATGAATATCACCTTGGCACTGAGGCAACCCTGCCATATATTCACTGGCAATGTCTAAATCTTATCTTATCCATTTATATTAGACTGGACGGTAAAGCGATATTATTTTCCTTTATGTTTTATGAATTATTTTCTTGTTCTGGTTCATTAATGCATTAAATAATATAATTGATTCATATAGAAGAAATGCAAGGGAATAGAAGAAAAATATCTTACCACCTCAGCCGGTACAGGAACCCGGGTCTTCTGCTTTCCGGGCAAGTATGCTGACCTCTACAGCAAGTATGCGGACACCCGGGTTCGAGTCCCAATTGAAGTAGTAAGATTTTTTAAATTCTATTCCCTTGGATTTATTGTATAAAATTAACGTGGGATTAAACTAAACTCAATTAATAAAACCAAAATCAATATTTATGTAATTGATTCAGATCAATTATTTGATGAATTGATTGAATGTATTCATTAGATAGATAGATTCATAAATTCTCGAGAAGTTTCGGGAGTTGATGACTGCTCCATTCGTTTTATTCATTTATTTTTATATATTATTATTATTATTATGGGTTTTCAACAGCTTATTATTTATTTATAGTTTTTGAATTAATTTATTACCAGTGTTTTTAGACCTCCCTGCTTTTTTATTATTTGGATATGAAACTATTAGATATTAATTACACTTTCCTATATCTTATTCCATATAGATTATTTGGTTTTGTTATGGTTTTTTTTATTTATTTATTTTTACTGTCTTAATCTCCTTAAAACCTCAAGCATTTATGAGTTTTACTATTCTGTATTGCTGAAAAATATTGGGATTGAGGTTGTTCTCATTACAGAGTTTGTGTGTGTGTGTATATACACACATACACACACACACACACACACTCAGTTTCATATTCAAATAATACCACCATCATATAAATAAAAATATGAAGTTCGCTACGAAGCAAAATTGGACGAGAAGTATAGGGTAGAGAGACCTGAATCGTCAAATGGGTGTAAAAAATGTTTTTTTTTGCTGCATCTAAGAACCTTTTTCAACTGGACAATGAAGCTGAATCCAGATTTATTTATGGGAAAATATATGTTCTATAAATGTAGAGGAATAGGGAGTTACATGGTGTACAAATTTGAAATTAAATTATTGGCCAACTAAAATAGTAAGCTAGCTTAGTTAGGCAGGTTTTTTTTTTTTTTTNTTTTTTTTTTTTTTTTTTTTTTTTTTTTTTTTTTTTAAATATTTTAAAACAAAATTTAAATTTCATTCTATCCACATTGTAAATGATTTTAAGTTTCATTTGATTATAAACCTTTGAAGGTAAAATGTCTTTATTCATGATGTTTTACTCAAAATAATTTAGGTTTACCATCACTTTGCTGATAGCATTGTTAATTTTTACTTGACTCAAAGTGTTAACTGAAATGTAAAATAATTCCTAACCAAGCAAACTTATTTTCCTTAGAAATTAATAATAGTAAATGGCAAAGGGTTCCTGTGGTGGTGGCTGGTGGCTGGGGTTGAGGGGCTGTGGCAAGAGAAAGGCGGTGCATTGCCGACCCCACTATGCAAGACGTGCTGCTGGAAGCCCCGTAGAACCTTGACGAGAGATCACCCGTCTCCTCAGGCCATATTCCCTGCTGCTCACTTTTGTCAATACTCAGTCGCTTCATTTGCAAATCTTTATTTTAATCAATAAATGCAAGGGAATAGAATACAAAATTTAAACGGTCTCCGCCAGAACTCAAACTTGGATATCCTGCTATCCGGCGTGCTAACCATTTGCAACACCGAGACTAGCCAAATGACTTATTTAGTTTAGATTTTTTATTCTATTCCCTTGCATTTATTGTTTACAATTAATGTGAATAACATACCACAACAAAAATAATATCTCTATTGTAATATTTCTTTGCATTTTATTTGAGGACTTCAGCTTCGGATTGCCAAGAATGCCTTCCTTTGGCATTATTGTTGAAGGAATTATGACCGTTAGAGAAAAAGTTTCACAGAACATCTGTTAATATTTAGTATTTGTATTTGTATGAATAATTGTGGTACTTACTGGGGTGGTATTTCTCTATACCAGCCATCTGAGAATGCCGTCCGCATACCAATATTTCGCCCTCAGTCTAGTTCTGTTCTGAACATAATAGACGGCTAAAAGTAAGTGAAGATAATTCATGATGTCGCTTATATATTCCAGTTTAGAAAAAGAAACTTGAAGATTTCCCTCTGGATGAGATTTCAAATCCCTTTATCCTGTGAGATTTATCTTAGTGAATCACTTTAAAAACAGATTAAAATTTTTATATTATTACAAATGCAATAATTTATATTTAGTTTAATGGGTATTAAATTTGATTTTCGAACATAATAGTTCTATAAACTTCAGTGAAGTAAGTTATCCTCTATATCACCCTTAATGAAATATATAAGAAATGTGAAGTTCAGATGCAAATTGCAAATGCAGCTGCGATGTTGAAGGATTCGCTTAGTTTATGTTTTTCTTTTTTTAAATTTATTTTTAAAGGGATATAGCCATATTTATTTTTGTGGTTGTCGTTATTTCAGTGGTTCTTGTAAAATCTTTGCATGAGTCACTTAATACTTGAAAACTGTGAGACAAAAAAAAACATTTAAATTCTTATTCTAAGATGATTTTAATTGGGGTTCGGTCGAGGTAACCCCCTTGACCGAACCCCAACTAAAATCATCTTAGAATAATATCTACGGTCAACAAACTCTCATTTTTTAAATTCTTATATTTAGCATGACCCCGAAATCAGTGACAAGTCATTCTCATTTTTAGTCTTTATCAAATTAGGGGGGGATCGTAGAGGTTTTAAGAAATACAAGTATTCGTAATACTAATATTTTCGTTGCTTTTTACCTATCGAAGAAATTGTGTTAGACATTTTATTTAAGGAAAACGGATTTTTCTAAAATTTGTTCACTAAAATGTTTCCTTAAACGTTGTTTTTTAAGGAAGATATTTACGATTTTAGCTAGGTAGGTTTTAGCTCCCCTCCTCGCCCTCATGAACTACTACAGTCTGATCTACTTCATATTATTTTCCTATTCTAAGGTAACGTTTTAAGTTGGATTTAGATATACAATTATAGTTGGCGGTGATCTTTTCTCTTTAATTTGCAGCTCATGAATCACTATGAATGGCTGCCCTCTAATGGGCATCTGATTTGCATGGAGCGATCTTATTCGCATGATTGAACGCTTCTCTGATTTATGATGCTAATCCTATTCATCAGAACTGCTTTAAATTTAAGTAGTATGTGGGCTGCGTTGGAAAACTTCAAGACATTTTGCCGATTTGTGTTGGGAATTTTGATTACCATTGCATCACGATACTACCAATTCTATAACTGCAGTTATGTGAATTACGTTGTGCATACCTTCTATGATTAAAAAAAAAAAGCTCTTATACTTGAATCCATTACTCCCATCAGCGGAGTGGAACATGATATGGCGATGGCACACAGTGTGTGGGCCCGCCAAACCTTCTTCCGCCCAAGGACTTTTGTCTTGAGGCCCGTGTTCATCGTCCAGTATTGTGTGTTCCATCACTGTCCGAGTATGATAAATTATCCATCCATTTCCTTAAATCATTATTTAATGTATAATGTATAAAAGGTTAGCCGCGTTAATAAGAAATACAACACATTTTTGTGTTACTCTATATTAACGCGCAAACAGTAAAGGATTAACAACAGTAAGAATGTATAATGAGTGCCCGTCACGCAAGAGCTGTGGAAACGGAGCTCAATTCCCTTGTTACATTACAGATGAGCGTAAATGACGAATTTAATCTTGAAAGCCGAAGAGGTAACTTATGGTAATTGGTAATGCCACTAACACTGGGTTCGAGTGGGGAACTCTCACTCTTCTTTATTAAATGTTTTCCTGATTCTGTCGTTTGTAAAAATTTTATAGAGCAGAATTCTGCTAGAAAATTGAAATAAATGTTAGACCTTTTTTTCGTGACACAAATAATAACCAAGATTTTTGTTATTATTCTCCCTCACACGATTTAAACCAAAAGTGAATTCGTTTTACAATTTTCAAAAATGATGAAACAAAGGGTTATTTAGTAGCGGATGCAGTTAACGGGTTTTTAGGGAGTGGTGGTCGTCCATATTTTGAATTGATACAAAATACCTTCTTTGCGATTTCTCTAAATGTGATGTAGAATATAAATGTTTGAAAGTTACAACTTTGCAAAGGTTTTCATTAAGCTAATAATGTGAAAAATAATATCAATCTAAGTTCCGTTGTAGAGTTTTCTACCGTTAGTGGATGTTTTTTGTTGGGGGATGGTCAAGGTTAATCCAAAACAATTTTTTAATATGTATTTGTTGGATCGACCTTGACCGAACCCCAACAAAATCTACTAATAATAATCCAAGTTTTGCTTTTCCTCTAAACACTCTCTTCCCCTTTTTTCAGATTTTAACGAACTCACCCAACGGTAGATAAAGAAATGATATAAGAATAGTGAATATTGTGAACCGGACTTTTTGAATTATTGTATAATGTCAAACTTGATATTAACAAGAAATAAATAATATTCAATTTATTTGTATATGGTAGAGGGTGCTAGAAGAGGTAGCTACACCACCGAGGTTGTTTAAGATAATTACAAAACTTTTTTTTTTAGCCCCCTTTACGCTTTAAATAAATAATGAAGTATGGGATTACTTTACCACAATTATCATTATGATTTAAATAATGTTTAATTATAATAAATATAAATAACAGTTAAAAACAGCTAATTATAAACTGAAATATATTCGCTCACTAGAGAGACGGAAATAGTCTTACGTTCTAATCTTGCTACTTCCATTATTAAATGTTTTGTGCAGTGTGCGTTTTCATAAAGAGTTGTGTATTTTATTGTGTACACTTCTGTGTTCCACAAATTAATTTCTTTGATATAGTAATAAGAGGGGATATTGACAAATTTTCAGTTTTGCCTTCAGCTATATACGTACCTCTCTTTCTTGCTCGCTTTCATCTATTAACAAAATTTTCTAGCGTATTGAAAAGATCTTTAATCCACTGAATTTGTTCATCTTAGAAAAAGAAAAAAAAATTGTTTTGAGCTCTTCTTCAAGTACTAAGAAGAAGAGATTCAGTGGACAGACTCATCTCCTTAATCAAATTCCTACTTGACTTCTGTCTTTATAGGAAATGTTGCGAAATTTCCCGCACATGTGACATTTCTCAAAGACTCATAGTCTCAAGTCCAGTTTACAAAGCGGGCAATAAACTTGTATAAAAATTTTGACAAAAATGTCTAGTTACAATACCAACTGTCACACTTACCTATAAGTGTCCTAGCCCTTATAAAAAGAGGGGTTAACTACTCAACGGCCGTGGAACAAATTATTTATGGCCTCAAAAAAATATGTTCATGAAACAACTCGTATCATTTTTTTTTTCGACCTAAATAAGGATTTTTAGGATTTTGTTATTTTAACAATAAAAAGAGTGCATTATTCTTCAGTGAGGATGGCAGAAGCAAGAAAAAGAAGGAAAATAATTCAATGCACTCGCTACCAGGGTTTCTAGCATAGAAATTCCTATTGCAATCATCCTCGTTGTCAATGTAGTCTTGACCTAGGTATCATCCATTTCACCAAGACGCGGGAGACCCGAGCGAAGTGGGGAAATCGCATTGATTAGATACATTCATCCAACTAATTAGAAGGTCTGTCAAAGTCTTAAGGAACTTTAGCAATGATAAAATTCGAGTCTCAATGCCATCACTCTCAGAACATATGATAGACCAGTCGACATCCCACAGCTACAGAAGTATGAACTTCGAACTAACCACCTTCCTCAACTTCCAGAAATAACACACAATCGAGAGCACGTCACCCCCCCCCCCCCCAAATGTCCACCCAGTCCAGACATCAAGCACCCCAGCATTCACAACGCCGTAATGAGTACAAGAAGTCTACCACCTATGACAAAAGTATTGTAGGAAACTGTCCCGAAAGGCAGTAGTTTTTCTCACGGCAGTGTGCAACGCAGTTCTTAGCATCCCAAGTGTTCAGTACAAAGGAAGCTTTTCCACTCATCTATAATTCCACAACCGAATACCAGCCCCCCCCCCCCCCTCATTATTCCTATCGACCTATCAGTAGTTTTCTTCTCAATTGTTTCAATAGAGTACTGAAAACCATTAATGATATGCAGATTCCAATATCATACTGCACCAGGAATTCAGATTTCACAAATAACACTGAAACATATATCAGCTACATACGGTTGTTGCATAGCTACAACCTGTCTTCGACACAAAAGTAGTACCTGTGCACGAACAGCGTACTTGGAGATTAGCCAAGCCTTTCAGCTGGTCTGAGACCTAGGGCTTTCCTTTAAACAAAGTCTTCCTCTCACAAACTACCTTATTATGGAATCTTATGTTAAACAGTTTTTTCATGGGTCAGGGTAAGAAATGAGATCTCCCAGCCAGCCAGCCAAGTCTGCTATTTTCAGGATTTATTTGCCCCTTTACTCTACACCATCTTCCCTTTACACGTGCCTCCCTCTCTTGAATTTTTAGAGGCAGGCATACGTATCATATGCACTCTAGACAAATATTCTCAAAATCTGAAACTGTCGCTGGCTTTGGAAAGAACTCATAAAGAAATTCGTTATTTCCACTTCTATGTCATCTGTCCTGTCGTTTACTTCAACAGCATATTAATACAAGAAACAAACCAAGTAATAAATCTGAAAGAAGATTCTCAAGGAGCGACATATTCAAACAAAGTGCACAATACTTAAAACTAGTCTGAAACTACTGTTACGTCTACTCTCGACACCATCTGAACTTCATTAAACAAACTTCTACATGTACAAAGGCCAACCGGACTTAGGTATCACAAATATAAGTTACAGTTTAACAGATCAACATTCATACACTAATGAACAATCTCAATGAAACTTTTACGAATGATCAGAAAGACTTCACCCAGAGTATGCAATATTTCTATACGCACAGACATCTAACAAATCCCCTCTATGTCATCCCATAAAGGGTACATTAGATTTGACGGCCAACTCCACCCTCTAGCTGATACACATCATTGCCACAGCTTACACACTGGAGACTAAAAATAAAATATTAACATGCCGGATGAGAGACCTCACCTAACTCATCCTACATGCCAGGAAAAGGTTCCTTTGTGACATGGTCGGAGGTTCGTTGGTCCTCGAGTCTTATGCTGGAGAAATTAGTATCGGCCAGGGTGACCGTATTCTATATATGTATGTATATGGACAATATGTCACATTGTGTTTTATACTTCAGAATATTCACTTTTTTCTCATTACAATAATTGTTTTCTGTTACTTTATGCCCCATTAATATAGGCCGTTATGACTTCTTATGAGATATTTAGGTACATATAGATCTATTGCCATTTGTGAGAATAAATGAATGAATCATGATAATGATGTCGCTTTTTAACAAACTAGTGTTTTTTTAAGAAATTAATTATGTTATTTTTCTAATATTGAAGTTTATTTGTGAAATTAAATCTCTCTCTCTCTCTCTCTCTCTCTCTCTCTCTCTCTCCCTCTCTCTCTCTCTCTCTCTCTNTCTTCCATCCCTCTCTCCCTCCTCCAACCCTCTCTCCCTCCCTAACTCACTCCCTCTCTCTCACTCTCTCTCTCTCTCTCTCTCTCTCTCTCTCAGAGAAAGATTTAAATTCACAAATAAACTTCAATATTAGAAAAATAACATAATTAATTTCTTAAAAAAACACTAGTTTGTTAAAAAGCGACATCATTATCATGATTCATTCATTTATTATATAAAAATGTGTATATACCCACTCACACACATAAACACGCACGCAACAGCGTATACACACACTTACATACATAATAAAATATAATAATTTAGTGCTCATCTATAATACATAAATGTAATATGTTATTTATTAACCATTTATGATATATAGTTTAATATTCATATATTTCTGTGTCAAGAAGGAACTTGAAACAATTCTCAAAAGATCTGACATATGAATCGTGTGTGTTGTTTTGTGCTCTTCTTTGTTGTATTAAGTTTGTTATTTAGAAAAATCAAATAGATTTCAACTGTCTGTCTGTATGGGAAAATTAACAGAAGCTGATTTTACTGTCCTTGCAGGGGATGGAGGTACACTTGATTACACCGGGATCCATTAGTCGAGCATTCGTTAGCCAAAGTAAAAAAACTCCATCTCTCCGAGTGATTAATGAATAAGATACCTCTCGAGCGTGTTGGCGGAGTTGTTGCTCAGAGCCCACGTGAATTCCATGGAGGGTAGGGTTCGCCTGGGTCAGTTAACACTGCCCTTATCTCTATATTCTCTTCGCCTCTCAATTTTAAGTAGCCTTCAAATGTTTTAAATATTAAGTAGTATTCTAGCAAAAAAAAAAAAAAAAGAAAAAAAAAGAAAAAAAAAAGAAGCCAAATCAACTTAATTGAGTGAGAGTTCGTTATTAATAGTGATTGACAGTCAGATTACTTGGTGTGTTTGTTTTACAATAAGAATAATACTCCTGCAGACTATTGGTGAATTAATGTTTTTTTCCACAAATAAATGCCATTCACATACTCCCAGACACTCGATCGAAATCACGCCAACACACACACACACACAATATGGTTGAGCTGTTCAACATATAACATAACAATATGGTTAAGCGGAATAGAAACTGGGATAAAGAAATGCCCTTCACGAGGTTAAATAATAAACGATTTACCCTCAAACTATAGTCCTTTTATTTTGTTTTTATTAATCCACCGAACTATGAAGTTTTAATGTTTTAAGTATTGTATTTGTATTGCTTATGCACTTTGTTCTCTATAATTTTATCCTTGAACTAAAAGTGACTTATTTTCGACAAATTTTGAAAATAAAGTATTTTTTGAAAATCTTTATGATCTTACTTTATCTTGAAGTATTCAATTTAAATTTATTTTATTCGCTTTACTCAGAAGCTAAAACCATATGTTATAAAATGCTGTCGATTTGTCTTCTGATATATATATATACACTAACATATGTGTAAATATTGTTTGCCTTATATATATCGTACACCCTCTGTCCCCTCAACATTCAAGCAGGAACGATTTAAGCTGTGTCAGAACTTTAAGAGAAAATACCGGTTAAGGTCTGACGTAATTTATACGATAGACAGTGTTTGGTCCCAGTGAAGCCTCAGGTGACACGCTTTGTAAGTTTGCAGTTGTCTATTGCTTGAAATTTTAGCTATCTCGAGTGTCGGTTGCCACAAGCCCCATTAGATTTGAATAATCTGAGGGTCATTTAGAACTTGGCCCTTTAAAAAAAAAAGCCCCCCCCCCCCCAGCTAATATTGCTCCTGTCCTGGAAGTCTGTCCTCCCCCGACGAAGAGACGGTCTGTCGGAGTGTGGGTCAGTTTTTGTCCGCTGGTCTATTTGTCGGGATCCCGCTAGACCCGGAGGCCGGGGGTCCGGTAGCGGGACGGTACTCTAGGTCGTTCAACCGCGCCGCCTCCACGTACTTCGGCTTGGGAACTCTCTCCCCAAGATAGCACCCACAAATTTGTATGTGAGTGCTATCTTGGGGATAGAGTCTCTTAGCAAATGTCCACTCAAGCAAGTCATTCGCACGTTGATACTACGCATATATATTTCATGATTCTACAGAGATCATACTACATGTCTTATCATTAGAACTATAAGCGTTAGACATGTATCTATTACAGTTCTTTCAGGAAGATTTTTATGAATGAATAGGACGGAATCACGCCTCTTCTAATCTCTATCCTTTTGGTTGCCCTTGAGCCATTTTAAAAACATTAAGTTTTCTCTTCGTTGTCCTTCTCTGCTTTTGTTGAGAAATCGGTAGATTTTCGTGTTCAATGAAATGTATGAAATCTCCTTAGTTTACGATATTTACGAACTACTTAAACACCATCTACTCCTTCGAGTGACAGACTTTTTTTTTTTTATCATGCAAATAGTCATTTTATTTATTCCACATTTATCAATAACTGTTTTATTTCCATCTCCCTTTTGTCTTAATTTGAATTTGGACAAATTTTAAGAACTGTATTGATGTCCCAACAGACAAACAGTGGAGAACATGGTACTTCCAAGTACTTTATAACTTAAATGTAAACGCTAAAAAAATGATATATAAAGTTTAAAATTGAAGAGGATCTATAAGCAAATTAATAACTTTGATCTTGTCATAAGAAAATTGTTTATTGTAGTTCCTTAAGAAGTGTATGAAACCTGGCTAAGTACAGGAGTTTCTTACTTCGAACAATAGCTTTCTTGGGAGTTCATTAAAAAGCTGTAGTTCTTAAGTTATTGATTGATATTACCTTTGTTACAGGTCTTTATTAGATATTACTATTTATTACTTATTGATAATTGGTTCCTTAATAATCATACACTTTAGATAGCTAAAATATTTCTTTGGGAAAATTGAATTTCATGTATGTTCTGATTTTTAATTTCTCACTTCTTATATGTATGCTAAAAGTTAAATCAGTCTATTTAAAACAATTAATGAGAGGGAATAGAATATAAAAAACTATCTGTCCCAGCCAGGAATCGAACCTGGATCTCCTGCTATCCGGGCCGGTGTACTTGCCAGTTATACTACCAGGACGTGTTAGTTGTCTTATTCAATTCCCTCTACCTAGCGAGAGTCTACCCTACGAGAAAGGCGAGAACTTCGTCTTGTACTCGAGGGAGCTGACATTGTCATACATTTTGTCGACTCTCGTCTTTATTTAATTTTTTCTTTATAAATATTTTATTTGGTTGTGGTATTTTATCCCACGTAAATTTCAAACAATTAATGAGAGGGAATAGAATATAAAAAACTTTCTGTCCCAGCCAGGAATCGAACCTGGATCTCCTGCTATCCGGGCCGGTGTACTTGCCAGTTATACTACCAGGACGTGTCAGTCTATTTAACTGTGATTTCAGTATTACATATAGGACGGTGGGTTTGATTAAAAATAGTATTCTATGAGTATCACGTGATTTATTTGATAATTTTTAATATAGTTTTAGTTATAATAAAATTTTTAACATTAAATAACTGTTACAATTCTATTCAAATTTTTAAAAGAAATTCCTAAGTAAACTAGCTACAGTAGTTGCTCCTCACGGCATAAGTCTAGGACTTATTTTCAAAGCATGGAGCCATTGTTAAAATTGGTAGGTTTGTTTGCTTAAGTCAGGATTGATAGAGTTACTTCAAAATATTATTAAGATTGGTTGGAATTTTATAAAACGTCTTTACTTACTTATAATAAAATGTACTTAGTTATTTGTATTTATCTCTGAAGGAAGTTTTCCGGCGGTAAAAGTTGTTTGTCTGAGAGAGCGATGCGACCTTTCAGTGTAATCTGACATAACCTGAATGTAGCAGCGGCAGCCTTGACCGGAAAAGCTCTTGTGCACATTTCAGGCGTGGTGGGGTGGCGGGGCGCGGAGGGGGAAATTCCTCACGTGGGCGAGATCTCTCTCTCTCTCTCTCGTCTCTTCTCATCTGGAATGTTAAATATCCCTCAGAAACTGAACTCGATAGAATGCTTTATTATTTATTGCACAACCTGTTCTTATTTACAGTTTCATTTATTTATTTATTTTTATTTTATTTTTTTATATATTTTTTATGATACCGATGTTTTATTTAATTTGACTTTTCATAAAGTTTTTCTCCTCATATATGATTTTCCCATTTGTAAAATTAAATAAGTGATTGCTTCTAAATCCACGCTTTGTCAGCTATGTTTACATATCGTATCTGATATATGTATTATTTCAATACTGCTTTATTCTCTCACCTAAGTTTACTAAAAATTTTTAATTCCTTTGCTATATATGATTCTTGGTCTATTTTAATGATATATGGTCCCTAATTCTGATAAAAGAGTTTTTGACATTGCAGCAATATTTACCGGATATTTTTCCTATTTCTTTACGATTACTCATTATTTTTCATGCGATTTTCGGTAGCATAAAAAGGTGCAAAATTCAGTCAATTCTGAAATTATTTCTTTTATTTTTATGATATCTATTTCAATTTTCAGCTCATTAATATATAGAATAACATTTTTTTTAAATGATCAATTTTTAGTTTCTATAGTTTGCATTTATTTAAAAATAAAAAAATATTCTCTTTTGATATATTGAGTAAGCGTAATACTCAGTTCATTTACTACTAATATTGCTTTTACTGCAGAAACGTTTACTTTCTCTACAATTATTGAGAGGGAATAGAAAATAAAAAACTATCTGTCCCAGCCAGGAATCGAACCTGGATCTCCTGCTATCCGGGCCGGTGTACTTGCCAGTTATACTACCAGGACGTGTTAGTTGTCTTATTCAATTCCCTCTACCTAGCGAGAGTCTACCCTACGAGAAAGGCGAGAACTTCGTCTTGTACTCGAGGGGATCCAGGTTCGATTCCTGGCTGGGACAGATAGTTTTTTATTTTCTATTCCCTCTCAATAATTGTTTGAAATTTTCGTGGGATAAAATACCACAACTAAATTAAATGTTTACTTTCTCTATTTCATCACTTTACTTAGTCTGTATGAGCGGAAAAATGTTCTTTCAACTCAAGAATTAGTTAAGGACAAGACAAAATATTATGAGCGTCAATATAAAAAGTAATAGGAGTATTTCCGCTGATATTAAAAAAAAAAAAAAAATAGAAGGATTGCTATAAAGAGAAAATTCATATCTGTTTAATAATAAACAACCTGAAATAGATTCAGATACCCAATTTTCGAGGTAAACGTCATAAAGTTCCAATGCAGAGAATTCAGCCGCCCTTGAGTAAGGAGTCCCTAGCCTACTAATGTTTCACGGTGGGGTAACTGAAAATCTTGTTGTTGGTTTTTTTTTAATAGCAAATGCCAAACATATTTGGACAGGAAGAGAATCCTTAAGAATAATAAGATAACATATTAGGCAAAAGCCTAAGGGTCTGGTCTCCCTTGTTCAAGGAAATGTAAGATTTTTCCGATTTTTTCACAGATTCTGATAAATTAAAGTTTATTGTATCACAAAGCTAGCGTTTTAAGTATTTTATGCTAAAGTGTAGTTAAAACGTTATTCCACTTATATATATTTTTTTGTGGTATTTAATCCTATGTAAATTTTAACAATTCTTAGTGCAGGGGAACAGAATAAAAAATCTAACTGTCCCTGCCAGGACTCGAACCTGGATCTCCTGCTATCCCCGTACTATCAGGAGAATTGAATAACTTATCAGACTTGTCTCTGTTGTGTAAATGGAAAATGCACCGACCTGGATAGCAGGAGATTGTTATTCCACTTACTTTATAAAGCGTTTTGAGGTACTTTTTCGATGAGCATATGATCATTTCTGACTAGCAGCAAATATTTGCAAACCTATGTTTCAGTACAAAATAAAAACGAAACAGTTTGGCGCGGTAGAGCCGGCCGTTACATTCTCGAAGACAAAGCAATGCGTGCAGACTATCTGTCTGTTGAAAGGCCATAAAGACGGGTCATTACAGATCAGCTGACTGTGAAGGGAGCTCTCGTGCTATCTGCCAGCTGTTCCGATAAGATTGTCAACAAAGCTTTTGTAAGCGGATGTGTTTCATTTCAGTCTTGCTGGAGCCTGCTTGGCATTCCGAAACAAGGTCGTGACTTTACGTACTCCTGTTAGAAACCATTGAGGGTTTTATTCACTTTAAAATAAGAATTTTTTAACGTGACAACTTAATTTTGATGCTCCTGTTAAAAATGTTATAAATAATTCCTCCTAAACTACTTATTTAACTGTAACCTTTTGTAAGATTTTTAACAGGAGCATCAAATTACTATTTGATTACGTAAAAATATTGTTATTTTAAAGTAAATAAAACCGTCACTGGTTTCCTACAGGACAACATGACATTTATATATATATATATATACACAGTTATATATATATATATATATATATATACATATTTTTTTTTTAGTGGAAAAGCTATTATTGTTGGACTAAGAAGTAATTTGTGATGGTTGATCTCAACCTGAGTCACTAGTACACCAGTAATTCAAACCCATAAATTAAGTTTTATACTCCTTATAGTATGATGACTATATTGAACTTAATTATTGTGTCAATAGTGGATCGTAAAGAATCCTACTATTAATTAATTTTTTATTACGAATGAAATATTACAATGTTAAACTAATTAAAGTTTTAGACTTGAAGGGTTCGGTCTCAGCTGATAATCTAAGCTGCAAGTTTTTGTCAGTTTGTCTACTGAAATTCATCAGATTCAGAATAAGAAACCTTAGTCATTAACGTTTTGATTCAATTTGGATCTTTCGTGTAAATAAAATTGTTTTTCCTTTTAATTCAAGTATTATATAAATACTTTCACTATTTAAGGAAAATAGTTTTTTAAAATTATTTTTATACTTAATATTGTGCAATTTCAAACTAATAATTAAAGTATGCACGTTAATAATCACCGTTCCACCTTTTGGCAACTTTCAATCTTCAATAGAACGTAGAAGCTTTGAATATTTTTTATTAAAATTTTATTTAAAAACTATGGACTGCTTCCTAATAATTAGAATATTAGTAAGGATATTGAAGATATCTTGTTAAGGTGGATAGGCGTAAGCTGAAGAGTAAAACCTACATATTGTTATTATTTTATATCCAAGAAAGTAGTTCTACTTATTCAGTTGAATATTAATAATTTTTTTTGTTTGAATCGTAAAGGTAGCCAGAAAAATAAATCTTTCTACCTCAGCCGGGAATCGAACCCGGGTCTCCTATTTACCAGGTGTGGGTACACTAGTTAAAGATAATTTCAGGCTCCCAGTACCTCATTACGAGTATAACCACCAAGTACATATGATGAATACTTCGTCTTGTACTCGAAGGAGCTAACATTGCTAGGACTCTCGTTTGGATAAGGGCTCCTACCTGATTTCCAAATCATGATGAAGAGTTATACTACGTGATTCATCATGATTTGAATATTATTAATGTTTGTAAATATTGTATTTGTTGTGGTATTTAATCCCACAACAAATACAATATTTCTAAAAAGAAATAAAAGCAAAACACGAGTGTCTAACAAATAGCTGACAATGATAGCTCCTTCGAGTATAAGACGATATATTCGTCTTTCTCGACGGTTTAGACTCCCGCTACGAGTGCGGGGAATTTAATAAGTTATCTGGCTAGTCTCGTTGGTGTAATCGGGTAACACACCAGCCCGGCAAGCAGGAGATCCAGGTTCGAGTCCTGGCTGAGACAGTAAATTTTTTTTAATCTATTCCCTTGCATTTATTGTATTAATAATGTTTTTTCATACTACATTAACTTTTTCTTAATTGTCTATTTTTCAAACTTCTAAGAGAGCAACTGCCCTTCCCTTCTCTTCTGGAGATCTTCTATTTGTGGCATCCTTTTTAATTACTATCTCTTGGAAATTTGGTTTATGGTTCTTAATAATTTGTTGCATTTGATTTGACGGTTTGTCAAATATTTAACGTGGAACCTACAGCTGAAAATAATTTGTAGATCTATACACAGTTTTGTATTTATCCACATTAGATTTAGCTACACAATATTCTAAAGAGTATTTTAGAATTTTACATTTTATTCTTTTATTTGTCTACCTAATAAGCTGATGCACAGTAAATTTAATTACTCCTGGGTTTGGGGCTATTTTGCAAAAAGTTTCCCAAAGAAACGAACTTCTTTTGATGCAGTTCATAGTTTTCTTGCATGTCATTACGTATTCAAATGGAGAGTATTATTTATTTTATTTTTTTATCGTTGATATTATTATTAGATGTTTATTTGTTGGGGTCCGGTCTAGGTAGATCCAAAAAAATACGAATTTATAAAAATGTGTATTTTTTAGTAGTTTGTTTTTTGGATTTTGAGTTTTTCTACATAGTTTACTACATTCATACTTTTGATATCACATTACATTTAGTTATGACAATTCTATATTATAATATTGTAAATCATTTAATTTTTTATATTCATTTGTATGCTAAAGACATTGTATTTCAACAACCCTGAAGATGGCTTACGATGTAAGCCGAAACGTCGGCAGATAATTTAAAAAATACACATTTTTTAAAATCTTTTTTTTTTTTTTTTTTGGATCTACCTTGACCGAACCCCTACAAAAAAACGTCTAATAGTAATTACGTATTGATCTAAGAGGGATTTATAAGTAAATTTGCAGGGAGTGGCTGGTGATTTACGGCAATCTCAATCTTGGAAAGGTCTAGCGGTCTCATATCAAGTAATGGCGAGAAATTCCTGAGGAAACGTCTGCATAACTAGCTTTAAGTGGACCATCACCTCTTGGAAACACTGTCCGTGGTTATAAGAACGTGGGAACCTTCCCGAAACAGACTGTCTGGAGTATTATCCTTTTCAAGTAGTGTTCCACTTTTTTTACTCTTATTTCTTTCCAATTTTTTTCGAATGAATTAAAAAAAAAAATAGCTCACTACTGAATCGGATATTTTGCTCTTTTGGCAAGAAAACTTAGTCTGAATGTTAGTTATTAATTTGTGGTATGTATTCAACTGTTTCATCCTTCCATTTATAATTGGTAGCTTTCTTTGCATTTTTCGAGTAGTGCATTACTCCATGTATAAGACTTACAGCTTTGTGCTCTCTAAAGGAAATGTTTTCATGTGAAGTTTTCCCAAAAATACATTTACCATTTAACTAAAAAATCCTCAGTTTGCTTACATTATTATTATGTTTTGCTAAAACTGTTTAGGGAAGCATTAATGTACTTTCATACTTTGGTTATTTTTTTTTTACATTAGGTAATTTTCATACTCTAAAAATTACTGTTATCTCATAATAAGTAGTATATTTTTAGGGCTTTAAAGATTAAAAAAAATTGTTCGTTATTGTTATAGTTACTTAGATTATTTTTAGCATATAATATATACCAAAAATGCAGTTTTCTAGTATGTACATATTCTGTAACATTTAGAAGAAAACATGGAGTGAAAGTGTTTATGATCTCCTCTATACCCCAAGTGATTACTCACTCCACTCTCAGAATATCAATAAGAGGGCGTAGGAGGGGCATGGCATTCCGTCCCCCCTACGGAGTAAACATCCCTTTACTATAATAAGTATCCCTTATCTTTTCTTTATATTATAATAATAATACCCTTCAATCCTTGAAGCAGTAGCAGCTGAAACTAGGCAAATTCCACACGTATTACAGATATATATTGAAGTTGAGAGTTAATGACTAGTAGGATCTTCTGGAGCCGGGAGAAGGAGTGAGGTGGGGGAAGGCGCTTGTCCTGTGCAATGGCTTTCTTTTTTTTTTTTTTTTTTTTTTTTTTTTTTTTCTTTTTTTTTCCTTTTTTTTTTTTTCCTGGGTTAGCCTCCCTTGCAACCACTTAGGGTCATCTACAGGTTGCCACCCTATGCTAAACATCCATGGCTCAGGACAAGCTTCTATATTATAAATAAAAGATTGACCTGGGCGGGATTTGAACCCGCGGCGTCAGGATTGCGAGACCCGTACGGATCCCCTGAGCTATCCCGGCGCCCCTAATGGCTTTCCTTAAATTACAGCGAAGAACAATAAGGATTCTTCATTTATGTCTGGAATGAGGACATCATAGAGGTATGAATCTATTTCTGAAGATATCACTTGCGGGATTCGTTGCTTTTTCTGAGCGACTTAAGTGCCAGTGGTGCTTCTATTTTGATGCTGTTGACGATAAGATGTATTAAATATATTTTTTTTCCTACAAAGTACATTAAATGTATTTATTATTACTATTAAAAATATTTCATCACCAACAGTTAGTAAATATGTTTGTTTACATAACACCCCTCTCATCAGCTGTTCATAAGTAGTAAACATAACCTTTGCGAGTTTGTCAATTGTACGCACGTGGTTGCTATTGAAATTATCGTGTGAAGTTGATTTTTAAATTAATTTAAGTGCTGATCTGAAATGCCTCGAAAGTGTGTGAATTCTGTCGATAGCTTTTGCTATATATGTGGTGAAATAACATTTAAGGCTCAGAAACGTAAAATGTCACCTATCATTAAGACTGCCTATGAACATTATTTTGGTGTAAAAGTTGGGGACCAAGATAAATCATGGGCTCCTCATATATGTTGTAATTCTTGTTCCGTCATATTGCGAGAGTGGCTGAAAAATAACAAGCGGGCAATGGCTTTTGCAGTACCTATGGTTTGGCGTGAGCCTACCAATCATACAGACGACTGTTATTTCTGCTTAACTCCTCCCATTAAGCAAGGTTTATCTATGAAGAAAAGAGGAACGGTGAAATACCCTAATCTCCCATCTGCTCTTCGGCCTGTACCACACTCAGACAATTTGCCAGTCCCTTCTCCACCCCAAAACTATGAAATTTTAGAGGAAAGTGATGAAGTCTGTTTACAAGAAGCAACCCATCCTTCTACATCCTATGACCCTGATTTTGATGTAAGCGATAGGTCTAGTGATCCGCACAGAATTAGTCAAGCAGAGTTGAGTGACCTTATAAGAGATCTTGGCTTGTCTAAGGAAAAGGCTGAGCTGTTAGGGTCAAGACTACAACAGTGGAATCTTCTAAAACATGATGTGAAAATATCTCAGTACAGACAGCTCAGTACAGGATGCTCCAGAAGTGTTTTATAAAAGACAAGCTAAACGACAGCGATCTTACAATACATCGGATTGACTTAATTGAAATTTGGTGGTACAAACCTCTTTTATTTGTCAAAACACTAAGAATAATGTTTTTTTTTATCAATTTTGTACTTAAAATATTTTAAAAGAAACATAACAATATTGTTTTTTGTACTTTCACTTTTCACGTATAGTATAACTACTCTTTAAGATTAAGTGCTGTATATCTCAAAAACCAGAGCTAATAAAAATTTTTCAATGTTATTTTCGTTTTTATCACCCTAAAATTAGTAGAAATAGACTAATTTAGTGTAGGAAACATTCAAAAAATATTTTTTTGTTGTGCAGTGTTATTTGCTCCATTGACTTTTTCTTTTTTCCTTTAATGCAAATTTCATTCTTCATCAAGATGATATTATAGATACACACTTAAGATTCTTTAAAGCTATTTATTTTTAAATTTTATGTAAAATAATTTTTAATTCTTAAATCCAGGAAATTTTTCTCCATAATTTCCTTTGTAAAAGGTAAAACTTTTCTTGATCAAAGGAAGAGCTTGTCTGAGTTTTAATTAGGATCTTGAAAAGAACAAAATAATTTCTCATGATTATGAAATCATCTACATAGTGGACTGCATTTAATTTAATATTCATTAAGTTTATGATTGTTAATCTTATATATATATATANTACAATGTAAGATTATATATATATATATATGTATATATATATGTACGTACACACTTATTTGTGTTGTCTGCAAGATTCCCTGGCATCTCTCCACCCTTTCTCTTCTTCCATGTTTTACAGTTGCAGTAATAGTCCAAGTATCAGTAAGAGGCCAGTTTTATGGTAGGTTTTACCGTTTTTCCGAGGGAGGCTCATAGGCCTACACGTCTGGAGCATACCTTTGAAGGCCCTAGCTCCGTCCTTCTGTTGGTGTCTGAGCTAACAGCTGGCCAGCCTGGCAGATTAAAGGGGCACGCTTACATTTAGGTAGTCATTGGACTATTGTAGTCTGCTAAAATATAAATCTTATGATGAGGTTAATTTATGGGAATCTTAGAAAATCAAATTCTTAAGTAAATGTTCAAAAAGAGTAAGGGCTTTGTCCATGATTTTAAAGAAAACGAAATATCGTCTGTAGAGAAAAAAATATTGGTATTTATTTCTCAAAAAACGTTTATTGATGCTAAGTTGAAACTCAGCAATCAGAGATTTAGGGATTTACTATAGCCCTGATTATGGTCACAATTCACTATAGCCAATAAAGTAAGCAAATTTATTATTTCATTGACATTTATTTTAGTTCTGGAACAAGTAGAAAATGTATTTTTAAACGTAAAAGAAAAATATATATTCTTAAAAAATACAAATATATACAAATGCATAAGCTTTACTGCTTAAAAAAAATTATATAAGAAAGTATAGCAAGTCATATATTAAATGCCATGTTTTGAACAATGCATTCATTTTTTTTTTGTTTTATAATTGCGAAATTTGAATACGGTTATCTTATTTATTCTAATTGAGTTATATGAAAACAAAATTATAAAGTACAAAAAAAAAGTTTGTTGATTCTTAGATAAGACTATCTACCTCCACTTGATTAGACACTTATATACATATTATGATTAGACACACACACGCACACACACATATATCTACATTCATAGAATGGATTTTCATTAATTGAGTCACGACTAAATTTCTAGAAGATAATTGATGAAAATGTAATTATAAAGATTTGTATTTTTTAGTATTTTAAAGTAAAACTCATTAAGAAAAATAATGGTAAAAGTAAATTTGAAAATGATTGGTTTTCTGTTTGTAAATGTAGCATTGAAATTAGATATATTAATGTTATATTGACACCTAAATTGTCCATTTTTAGCTTTAATCTGATTAGAGGTTATTTGATTCAATACTGTTATAATGAATTAGTAGATTTCGTTGAATAATGGCAAATATTTCTTTAGTATGATTCTTGTAATAATTATATGTTTGTTATAATAATTTCTGTAGTAAATATTACATACATAGATATAATAGGTTTTAAGTTAATTTTTGAACGCTTTTATCCTTCCAGACAGTTTAGAAAGAGATTTTTCGCTGTTGCTTTTTACTCATATTATTTAGTCCATCCAAACAGTTACCAATCCAAACTAGATCCAAATAGTTATTTTTATCTTTGTCCACTTTAATGAAACTTGGAAAATATGCTTAGTTTACGCAGCTCCTGCGTGACGGACTATTATTGTTCTATAATATAATACTGGGTTTATTCTTACTCTACAAAAATCAATTTTTTCCAGGAGTCGCGCATAGCTTTATTACAAAAGGGCGGATCCTTCTGTCATGTACTGCTTAAACTTAGCGCATTTCTCCGTATTGTAGTTTTCAAATAATTAGTACTTTCTGACCGTCTCAGTTTCTCTTGCCATATTTACTTCAGAGCACCGCGTTCGTGTGCCTTAATTGTACGCTTACACGTGCTTCGGACACACAAACAACCGCACACCCACTGCCACACAATAAACGGTTCATGGTTGATGAAGTATATACATTTCTTTTTCTCGAATTTTATATAAACGGTTGTTAACCTCTTAGATTCTGAACATGTTGGTGTGTGTGGAAGAGAAATTGTGTCTGATCACTGCGCATGAAATGTGCTACGCGAACACTGCTGAACACTCGCTGTTTCCCCCGGAGACCTGAGTCTCTCCTAGGATTGCCGCATGTGCGCCTGCATCAAGAGTAACCTTCACAAGGAAGGGTCAGAGAGTGTGTTGAATCCTAATGCACGAATGAGCACCATCTAATGAGATGTCTTGATATGTTAGATTGAATCGAGTTTATTTCTGTTCTCTATGCATATGTATGTCACGGGAGTCTTAGCTTATTTTGAGCAGTTAACAGATGTGCCAAATACAAACATGTATTTATATCACTCTCAAACTGCCCACAGGCTTTACATACACTCTTAAAAATAATATGTCAAATATAATGAGATTTTTTCATTAATCTTATTATAGTTCTAATTTTACATGATGATATTGCTTATGAGTTAAGATTAATGTATGAGTGTTATATCTACATTACATTGAATAAATAACATTGTTTTTTTAGTTGATAAGAACTTCATATGTGTATTGGATGTCTTCAATTTTCGATGACATATATGATATTAATAAAATTTATTGACAGTCTTTAAGTTAACTTTATTTTAAATAAGTCAGGCTGGGGAGTTGCTATTCTTTTTATTTGTAGGTGTTCGACATCTTTAATGTCTACGATATTAGGTTCTTGTAATAGTGACAGCTTCATTACTGAAAGTTACGATTTGCTCTAGACATGGTAATACACTAACGTTTTTATTTATATTTATTTATTAATATTGGTTTTAATATCTATTAGCTCTTGAAAAAGTTCAGTAAACATATAGTGGTAAGAATTCCATTCGAGTGTTCACACCAGATGACTGCTCAAAATGTAATGATACTGTTTGGTATTGAGTCAATAAAAATTTGGGATTATATTTTTGATCCAACAGTCCTTACAATTCTCTGGATATGGTTGGAGATGTTGGTATTTTGGTAGACCTTGGAGTAATCAAATTTTTTTTTTTTTTTTTTACTTTTATTTATTTATTACATTCTGTTAAATTAAAACATTTTGTAATTTGATCACCACAATGAATTAGACAAAAAATGACATTAAATATCAATTACATGAGGAGAGAAGGTGACCAATGACACCACTCTCAAATATCTGATTAATGATATAATTCTTGTTCAGTCCAAAAGATGTTGAACTTGCCAGTTATTCGAATGGTATTGTAAACACTGCCTTCCGGGGTCCTAATATAATCAAAATATGCTGAAGTGATAAGAAAATGAACAGCCAGTAATTAATAAAAAATTGACATTAATATACCTAAATAAGCAAGTGAACAATTGTGATCATAAATATATGTTTATATTCAATACACCGACGAATACGTCACCTACGGTCACTATATTTATATGAAATGCTTAATTATTTAGAAAGTGAAATAAACACTGTTAAACTGTATTATCAAATCTTAACGTCTCTTGGTAGAATTCTTGTTCTTCGTTTCTATATTTTTATTGTTTTTTTTAATGATACATTTTCACTTAGTCGAAAATAAGGTAACATTTTAAGGAATTTAGGAGATACTTATACACTGCCGGACAAAATTAAAGGATCACTTACAAATATTTATATTATTATTACATAAGAGATAAAAATAGAAATTCCATTGCCCCAGACTGGACTTTGTGTTGTATCTTATCCAGTTAATCCTGTACCTGTTTATATTCCCACCCGTTTATGGAGAAAAGGGTCAGTTAATCCACTTCTTTTCTTTCTTCCTATCAGTAAATGGTTAGTTGTTAGCAAAGATTCATCTTATTGAAGATTTTCTAACATTTAAGAGACTTTAGTTTTTACTTGTGAGTTTAGTAAGAACGTTGTGATGGCCAACAGAAGAGCATTGACCGAAGAGGAATCAATTCGTGCTGTTGCTTTGAGTGAAGAAGGGTTTTCTCAAAGGCATATTGCGCAACGGCTCCAGCGGTCACAATCCGTAGTGTCCAGGGTGCTTAATAGGCACCGTCGAACTGGAGGGCATACAAGAAGAGTCGGACAAGGCCGTCCGAGGTCAACTTCCCACCGTGACGAGAGATTTTTGCAACTGCATGCTCTTCGGGATCGCCGATCAACTGGTAACAGTCTGCGTGGTCTCCTCCAGAGGTTCAGGAATGTGCAAATTTCAGAGCGAACCGTGAGAAGACGACTCAACGATTATGGATTGACCTCCCATCCTTCAGCTACTGGACCTCTTCTCTCCAGGGAACACCGGGTTGAGCGCTTGAGGTTTGCTCGGGAGCACCTAAACTGGACTCAGGAAGATTGGAGCCTCGTATTATTCAGCGATGAGTCAAGATTCTGTCTCCGATCTCCAGATGGACGGGAAAAGGTATGGCGAAGGCGGGGAGAGAGGTATGCTCCATGCACTTTTTCTCCAAGGGTTGCGTTTGGTGGTGGGTCAGTGATGGTGTGGGGGGGCATAAATTTAAACTCCCGTACAGAGTTGGTTCTTGTGAACCGTGGCTCTATAACTGCTGACAGGTACATTAGGGAGGTACTTGAGCCACATGTAATACCTTTCGCCAGAAATATCGCAGGTAACTTTATTTTTATGCACGATAATGCCCGACCTCACGTTGCTCGATCAGTGCAAAATTTCCTCAGACAAGAAGAAATTGACGTTATGGTTTGGCCACCCAGAAGTCCAGATATGAACCCAATAGAGCATGTATGGGACATGCTTGGAAGACGTGTCCGCGCCCGAGACCCACAAAATTTGGCAGATTTAAGGGAAATGTTAGTGGAAGAGTGGAACAACATCCCAGAACAACATGTAAGAGCCCTGGTCGCTGGAATGGGCAGGAGAATGGAAGCAATTATCAGAGCTAGAGGTGGGAATACCAATTATTGATCGTTTTCCTCGAATTCTTCCTTTTTATTCAGTTTTGTTATTTCATTTCATTTCAAAGATTTACTTTTTCATTTTGAGACTGTAGGACATTTTTATTTTTTGATTTGTTTTCCTATTAAAAATTTCTAGAAAATAATTCTTTATTTTTTATTACCCTTATAATAAAGTGTGACTTCTAAAGAAATAAGAATATTTTCAAAATTACCCTATACAGTTCAGTAATTTCAAAATATTGAAGTGGTCCTTTAATTTTGTCCGGCAGTGTAGTTTAGGAAAATAAATTTACGTTTCAGTCTCACTTCAATGTGTGTGGTTTGTAGATTTATATTCTAGAACTAATTGATATTAGTTAAGGCAAATGTTATATTAAATTATTTACGATCTTATGTAAATAGTGAAAGAACATAACGATAGACAAATGTGACTCTGAATTCATTCTGACTAGGCATCTAAGATTCATGGCAACACCTTTGTTGCTATGGCTGCATCTGATATAAAATGGATATCTCCTCTAACACAAACTTTTATGAAGACCGTGCCAGAAATATTTATCTTAAAAGTAGAAGGATAAATTAAAAAAANAAAAAAAAAAAAAAAAAAAAAAAAAAAAAAAAAAAAAAAAAAAAAAAAAAAAAAAACTAGACATCTCAACGCGCTCTTGATTTCTGACTTCTGTCATGAACTTGATAATAGTAACTTTGTTTTTTCCTGAAAAATAATTTAAAAGCACCTTTAAGCATAATTGTTTATGTTCATGATTTATATTAAGAGCTGTTTACAGTATTCCAATTCTCCCTCGCTATAAATCATCTCCTTTACCTCGATTCTGCTCTGCGCTTGCCCATCGATATTTGGAAAAATTTTTAAATAATTCTATTTTCTGAATCGCTGGACGCTTAAGTGCAAAGAGACAAATAAGCTTATCTCGAAGCGCATCACCATCACTGGCAGTTCATTGAATTCATGGGGTAAGTTGAAATTGTTTGTCAACTTCCAATGGCCATCAGAGTCTTTCTAGTATTTCTTTTCAATTGAATATGAACCGTTTTAAGAACTATA
>KZ806925.1:456177-466006 GCA_000696205.2 Oncopeltus fasciatus | reverse complement strand
TTTAACTTATATCTGTATTTAATTATTACTAGTGACCCACCGTAGCCCAGTACTATATAAATATATATATATATATTTATATTTATATTTATACATAGATATGTATAGAAAATTGAAGCAGTAGTAGCTGTGATATTTATAGTAGAGAAGAACTGGTGGGAGAAAGAGTGTAGTGAACACACAAAAAAAAGAAAAAATACAAGAGTAAAATTGTCGGAGAAATTGTACTCATTGTAATTTTTCATTTTTTAGTGTGTTCACTGCGCTCTTTTTCCCACATGTTCTTATTATATATGTATATACATTCATATTTGTTTGTGAAAATATCGAGTCATTTATTGTTCTAGCAACTATCTGAATAAATGTAGAAACACTGTATGTGGATGATATGTATAGGAATACGTATGGTTTAAGTGTCCCGTGTCTGTTAGAGAGAACCCACTTGTGACGTTTGTGGTATTTCTTGTGACCCTGAAAGGCCCCGAATGGGTTGTATTTCTGTTACCCTACTCCCACAGTTTCTGTTACAGTGTTCTCCTTCGAACTGTCACCCAAGAGCTGGTGTCACACTTTCTCTCGAAGGCCTTTCCGATCCTTCGTGACTGAAAGTGTCTGTCTGTGTGGTCTTGTGCGTGCTGCGTGAGCCTGTGTGCATATGTGTATATGCGCTTTTCGTGTTTATACTTCATAGCTATCATAACCTCCTATAGCTGTCTACTTCCCCCACGCTTCCTTCACGGCCAGTCTAGAGCCAGGTGTAGCACAGGTTTTTCGTTTTACGCTCACTGTACCTTCCGGCTCACAAGATTTAATTCAACATTTAATTTTATTTATATATCCATCTTTAATTGTAATGGGTGTCTTAATTCAAAGGAGAAAGACTTTTTATTTTAATAAACATTTAAACTTTACACATTCAAAAACTAGAACCATTCTTATCTATATATCAAAACATATTTCTCTTTTCTTTATATCTTAATACACAAAAAATTTCATATAGGAAATATATTTAAATTGCGTTTATGGAGGTTACTGAAAAATACATTTTTTTAATTTTGTCAAATATGTAGCGTGTAGCGTTTTCAGAACCCTCTTTGCCCTTGAATCAGTTTTTCCCATAATGTATGTGTCTGAAAACGGATTGATTTATTCTTTGTTGGTTTTGATGAATTCGTCCTCACTTTACTGTTTAAAAAATTATCTAATTAAGATTGTAGTTGGAAAATGTGTTTTGATCATATCACCGAAACCGAACTAACGTTCTATCAAAATAGTTTTGTAATTAAAGTTTTATATATTTTAAGTAATAACTATCTTTATTTTTAAATTTTCATTTTCTGTTGTTGATAATAATAAATAGTCCTCTTTTACTTTGGCCTGCTGGACATTTTTGCCTCATACAGGACATTTTAAAGTGCTGCTCATCTTAGTCTGAAAGATTACGGTCTGTAAACCTGAGAAATTTTTAATATATTTACTGTGAAATCAATGGTTGACCCTAATTTGTTGCCACTTTTTACTAAATTTAGAAAGGAGTTAAATCTTGAGGTTGCTCTCATGACCTATAATCTTCGATCCTACTACCTACTCTGTATGTGTGTGTTTGCATGTGTGTTTGTCTCTATTAATCAATTCTCCACAGATCACAGTTTTCTTTTTAGTTTTATTTTGAGATGTATCATGTTTTTAAATGTATAGAAAAGGAAGCGAAGTTCTTTATTGAGCGAAGTAGGATCGATAGATGCGCAGGATTACAAAGGTTTTTTCAAACAGGGATATAATATTTGGTATGTATGATATTGAAGCTGAACGCTACAAGAGATTCAAGAGTTAAAAGACATATTTTATAATTTTGGGAGATCCCTTAAGTGTGTGGAATCATATGGAATGTTGATATAAAATCATTCATTAGTGCGGTTCTTAGAAGTTTTCCTTGAGTTTCTTGTTTATCTTTCTATATTTATGGGGCGTCCACATTAGAATTTCTATTTTAATAAGTAGATTTTTTTTTGGGGGGGGGGGGTTCGGTTACGATAGAAAAAAATACAATTAAAAAAAAATGTGTCTTTTTAATTACCTGCCAATGTTTCGGCTTACATTGTAAGCCATCTTCATGGCTATATAGTGGCGAGAGGGGACGACGTGTCACCAAGATCCCAATTCATGATTGAGAGGTAGGTTTTGAAAATTGGAACATGTACTTAATAATCTCTACGGTCAAAAGCCCCATTTGAGTTTTCTATCGTGACGTTTTGGAATTTTTATCGTATCTACGATTGTGTTTGAACATTTCTCTATCTACTTTTCGCGAGAAAATCTGGCGTAAGGAGATAAATTATCTTCTTCATATCGTACGTTATTAGCAGTTATTTTTTCTGCACATGACAGTTTTAAAATTGTGTATTCATCCTCATTGGCCACTGTCAAGATTCATAATTTTATTTAAATCTTTTCAATGTTTTTATCGGCAACGGACAAGATGGAAACGAAAATGTAGGGCATTTGAAGTCAACATCATAGTACCCTTGCGAATTCAATGGAATGGTCTGTCAGTTTCGTCTCTTGCTATTTTTTATATGCTTATGTTAATGAATTCGACTATTTTGATTAGTTTCCTTATTTTTTTTTAAATAAAAAAGTAATCTATCCTAACACGTCTCTATGAAGGAAGGTCGTTCTTAGCGCCCAAAAAGAATGTAAGAAAAACAGTGTATGAGGCTTATGTTGATGAAGCTCAGCAAGTTGATGAGGCTTGTCTGATGTACTTTCTCTCCTCCTTTAGCAACCCTGAGCAATATATCATATGATTACACATTACCTTATGCTGGTCACCATTATAGCGGCTCTTCACTTTCAGGTATTCCAATTATTATCCATATGTGAGAAAGCATGACCATTTTCTTTCCCTCTTATTTTTTTCTTCTTTTTCAAATTTAAATTTTTAGAGACACATTTATATCAAAAAGGTTTATATCTCGCCTTATAATTTAAATTAGAAATATTTAATTTCCACAACAATTTCTTTACTGCTTGAAGCTGAGCGCTTTTATTATGTAAGATCTCACCCCTTAAGGATTCTTCCAGTATTTGTGTGACGTCTCCCCGACCACTATTTAAATTGTAGAATTCAGTCGTCTAAAATTTACAATAACGAAATAGGATGTTTTCCATGACCTAATTGAGAGTTCGTTAATGGTGGGGTTTAATCAGGGAATAAGGTATTGTAAAAGTTTCCTTATTGTTAGAGTTGCAAAAAATCTATAGATGAAGTAGGAGTAAATTTTAATTTTGTAACGTTTATGTTCTAATCCATTTTTCCCGTAAAGCCTAAAATAACTAAAATATTTTTAAATGAACAAGGATGGATGTGCTTCCTCCTTCCTTTTGTCACCACTCCCTCTCAGCGGTATTATCTATTCCTCCTTCATTGTAACTTTCGGTATTCGGGATCAAATTAGTCTTTGCTATTCTAAATATTCGACTTTGGGGCGCCAGGGTAGCTCAGGGAAACCGTTTGGGTCTCCCAATCCTGCGAGTATCAATCCCAGCAAGCTTTTATTTATAAATAAAAGCTTGTCCTGAGCCGTGGATGTTTAGAATGGGGTGACAACCCGTAAATAGCCCCTCCCTCCATGACCCTAACTGATTGAAAGTGAGGCTAATACTAAATTAAAAAAAAAAAAAAAATTGTCAAGGATGGGGAATTTTTTTAGCCTACTCCAAGATGATCTTTTTCTTGTCCCAGAAGTAAATGTTATAAAACAAAAACGTAATTTTTAATCGCAAGCACCATTGCAGGTATCTCCCACAGCAAGAGGTACAATATGACTGGTTAACTTACTTTTGCATTCTGTTTAAGGTTTTATTAGGGATTTTAATATGTTTGTTACGGCGGTAGCACACACACACACTTCTGTGGGTGTTTGGAAGGACCGACTTTAATGAAGTGGAGAATGACTCTAAGAAGCGTTTTGGGAGGCTGAATTCTTTGGGAATTGGCTAGAAGACTTCCGCCTGCTGTGGCTCTCTCTGGCCAGTGTCTGCCGGGAAAGCGGAGGTTGTCGCTGGCGAAAGTTCCTCTCCCAGGGAGTACGTCGTCTTTAGTGTTCCCTGTCGCTGCTCCACGTCCCTCTCACCTCCGCCTATTGTCTATGGCATTCGGTGGTCCTCTTGCGCCACGCCTCGTACTGATCGGCAGGGGTCCTCTTGTACAGATCCAAAGTGAAAAATCGTATCCACATGTCTCTCCACCTCTAGCTTTCCTATCCCTTAGCATTCTGCCTACATTTCCCTTTTATTGTTCTTTTCATTTGCCGCTATCCCCTTGTTCTCAACCCCTATCCTTCAATTTCTACTTTACTGCAACTTAGTTCTTCATTTTAACAACAGGTTCGGCACCACAGACCCTTTTGTGTAGCTGTGGTGAATTTCTTAACATATACAGTGTCTCTATTTTCTAATATTCTTAGACGTACCAATTCACATATTGTTCTGTCAATATTTAATTGTTTTAATTATCGGTTATTCTATTTCCTATCTCTCTTCACGACAGAAATATTCTGTAAACAGCCACCAGGGCTTGCTGTGAAGGCGAGAACGTTGAACGTTTTAAAATGTACATTTTAAAAGAAAATTTGGACGGAATCCCTTTTCTTAAGAAAAAAAAATTGTAATTTTTGGGATTTGCTGCTTCAAAACAATAGAAGAATAGATTAAATCAATCGAATATTAGAAAGACACATACCAGCTGCAATATGTAATGCATATCAATTAATGAACTATGTGAATATTTGTAGATATGTTTATTAGAATTCCTTGTACTCATATTGAAAGCTATTCGATATCCCTTCCAGAGAAAATAATTTTAATGATGCTAGTGTGGAATGAAAACTCTACATAATAATTCTAAGAGCAATTTAGGATTTGTCTTGTTTTTAGTGGAAACTGTCAGATTCAATAAATGCTACGAATATCGCTTCGAAATCATGTATAGTAACCACCGTTCTAGATTTATTTTATATAAACTTTCAATAGAAAACTCCTATAGATTCATATCCAAATTAAAATTTAAGATTTATTGGTTGTGAAAAAGTGTGGTATACCTCTCTCAGAGGGATTAGGAACCTACCAGATTAGATGAAGATCACATCAGAATGTTTTAATTTTTTCTAGAACGCAGATAATTTCTGTTCCATATTTGCTTTGTATCAAACATATGTTCACTATAGTATGTTCGGTACTGGAATATTTTGTAGCGCGGTATGCTCTGTTGTAATACGAATTTGTATTTTATGTGATTAAGTAAATTTGTTTATCATGTATATTTTCTAATTCTTTATTATTTGTAATACACTTAGTTTATTGGAATCTTGAAGAGAATGTTATGCAGAATGAGGAATGATGGCCAGTAAGTTGTAATGGCATCGGTTATAGAGATGGTGTCATTTCAGCTCAAGGTCGCACAAGCATTTAGTTACAGTTTTAAATCTCTTACTTATACCTCAAGACTGCATTTTATCTGTCTTCCTTTTGCGAATAGAAAAACGCCGTTTGGCGATTGAAAATTCTCCACAAATTCTGGAGAACTCAAAAGTCCTTCTTTCACGAATTCCCGAACCATCAGCTCACTTTACATTAGTCTGTTATATTCAGTCTTGAAAAGCTGCTGTTACTTATTGATGAAATTCAGCTGAAAGTTGGATTTGTGGCACTATCAAGCTTCTCTTTTTCTGTTTGTATATTTTAAAGAATTTGTTTTTTAAATTTCCAATGGGGCTTAAAATGAGAAATCTTTTATAACTCTTTATTTGTGACTGTAAGTAATTTATTTGAACTTTTTTTTTTGTTTGTTTTTAAACCTAGTAACCGTGATTAAAGCTATGTTCTATTATAATGATGTAAATTTGTATCAATATGAAATACTATTAACTTGAAAATCATTTATTATTATCACAGACTCTATTTCATTATTATCATGGAAATTATAACATACTGAATACTAATGTTAAATTCATGTTAATAAAAAGTATATAAAATTGACTTATAATTAATTATTTATTATTTACAATAAGTTATTATTTAATTAATATGAATAATATTTGTTAAACATATTTAAATAATTATAATTATTTTATGATGTTTAATAAATAATCTTTGCCATCAGTGCTATTGCTTTATTTTTAATACCATTAGCAGTGTAGGTAAATGTTGTTACTAGATTACTCTTATCATTTCGGTCGAGATATTACTGGTAATTAGGCTGTTGTTCATACTTATATATATATATATTATATATTGCTTTTATATTGCATTACTATATGTTATTATTACATATATGTTATGATACAAATGCATTATCAAAAAAACCGAACAAAAAATTAAAAATTTTGCAAGCTCTTTTGTGTATCCTTGAGTCAATAACGCTAGTTTTTTTAAAATTCTACAGGGTAATATATTCTTCATGAAGGACTTTTTGGCCACTTTAATCGTTTTTCACAGTATCAGGTTGATNAAATAAATCTTTATTTATTACATTCTGTTACTTAACATCTTGTAATTTTATGACGGATACACTAAATAAATTTTTAAAAAATATACATATATAAAAATTATAAATTAAATAAAAGAAAAAAAAATTAACAATAAAATAAATAAATCACTGTGCAGGGAGAATGGGCTCATCGACCCCACTCCCAATAAGTTTAGGCATTAAGGCCCAAGAGGTCGCGAGGCCAGCTCCGTTTTAGACGCCGGGGAGGATTGTAAGGATTGGTGGTATTTTATTTTTATTGAAATATTTTAATTTTGTTATATATGTGCCTGCCGAACACAACTGTACGAATGTAGAGCAGAATTTTCTGCCGCTTCTCTTTGCTGGCTATTAGGAATCACTTTAAGATGAACTCATCATTTTCATTAATTGTTTTAAATTTACATGGTATAATATACCACAACTAAATTAATATTTATAGATGAAAATTAAAAAAGTAAATAACGAGAGTCGGTGAATAGCTAGACAATGTCCGCTCTTTAGAGCATAAGACGGTGTATTCGTCTTTCTCGTGGGTTAGGCTCTCGCTAGTGTGTTGAGAATTGAACAAGCTATCTAGCTCGTCCCGGTGGTGCAATGGAAGCATACCGGCCCGAAAAGCAGAGATCCAGGTTCGAGCCCTGGGACAGATAGATTTTTTATTCTATTCCCTCTCATTAATATTCTATTGATCATTTTCTTTTATTATCCTAGCCCTGTGAACTTCACACCTGATCTTGGAAAGCTAATCCAAGGAAAATATCTGTAATATAGTATACTAGGTTTTTAGGTTAGTTTATAGGTTTTGGTAGATACACTATAGTAATTACAAGATAACTTCTTTCTTGATTTAAGGAGTTCTCATATCATGGTGAATTGGCTGTGCGATTAGCTTTGCTACGCGAGAAAGTAAAAAGGTCGCCTCCCGTAAGTGAAGTAAGTGAAAAATGGATTAAGCAAATCGACATAGACTCAAAAGGCGAATTTCAGGCGAAAAGTGGTGGGGGAGAGGGGGAAATGAGTTACAGACCACTGCTAACAACCTTCTTAACTTGAACTTTATTTCTTAGCTGTATCATATGGACGTTCCCTAGGGCTTGATCGTTAAGCAAGCACACACTTCTGGGAGTTTCTTTGCGAAGACAATTAATAAATTTCTAAATTTATCAACTTTATCAACTGAGTTTCTAAATGGTCAACTTTATCAGAATCAGAAAAATCCCTGATATCAGCTTTACCGGATTTAATAAACAATTCCTTTCTCTTCAAGGGGCTGTTATCCGAAATGTGAGCTTTACGTAGTTTTAAAAATTTCAATTTAAAAGAAAAAGTTTAGTTTATTAATACTCTATCCATTTTTTAAAAATCACTAGTGAAGTTAAATTATTATTAAGAAGAACCTGAAAAAGTCCGACTTCCACGTTCAGTTTCCATTTTACGCCTCATGTAGCTTTTGAGAATGTGTCTACAATGTTTACAAAGTTAACAGAGACACATTAATGAACTTGTTTCATGAATATAAAAAAAGAAAAAAAAAGAAGAAAGTTGAAAATTATTTTATTCGAATTTCTATTACTATTTTTTATAATTTTCAGGGATTTTAGTTGAAATAATNAACTCAGATTTTCAATTAGATAAAATCTATTACTAAAAAAAAAAATGATAGAAATTATTCTAGCCAGAAAATATATTAATTATAAGCATTGTAATAATACGTAGAAATGAATTTAGCAATTATTTGTATTGATTGCATCTAAAGAGGGCCCCTCACAGACATCATTCAGAAATCAACTAATAGCTTGAGAAATATATTCTCAAAATTTTATTCTAATTAAAACAAGATTGCTACGTTTGAAAACTTTTTTTTTTTTTACTTTATTTTATTTGTATAAAACATATACTATATTGAAAACTTAATCTTAGCTTAAACCATACGCTCCGTTCGAAATTGTATGTATTTAAACAAAAAATCGAGCAAATTCTTCAGTATCATCGTTGATGGATATTTGTATTTTAACTTTCCGTCCCATCTGATACTCTACTCTTCAGTCTCATTCCTTTCGACTGAATATTTCGTCTACTGTTTGGAGAATAAATTAATACTCCCACTTGACATTTAAGACGATCCTGAATGTTATTTGTCTAATTTGTGATTTAGAACAAAATTAATCCTTCAATTTTCAAATGCCTAATTTTTATTAAGATAACAACTATTATTGACTTCTAGGATGTAAAGTTAAAAATATACGCTTACTTAAACCCCATCTTCTCTTTGTTCAATGTCTCTGCATAACTAAAATGTATCTTTTATCAATAAAGTATTCTGTTTTGTTGAGTTATTTAAACTAAATATTACCCCCTCTACATCGAAAAAAACGCATTTAATTCGTTTTTTGCATTTTAGAAAGTGGGGGGACTCGAATATTTTTTATTTTTTAATTTTTTTTTTATTATTAGGAAACTTTCAAATTTGTGTCCTGTAGACCGTTAACGCACACGCGACATAGATATCCTTTGTTAAACCTTTCTCAAAGTTTAAAACACCTATGAGTTTGTGATCGCTCAAGTGTTTCTTTCTTATTGGCAAATTAAAATAATTAATTTTAATGCAGTATATGTATGTATATGCAAATACAGTTTTTGTTATTTTTATTTCTACTTATTTTCATCATTTGTGTCACCTTATTTAGATGGTTTTGAAATTAACCTATTAGCTTTATATTATATTAAAAGAAAATTTCGTTGTGTCGAAAACAGCCCTGAGAAACGGTAGTACATTTTGCCACTAGCCTGAACTTTTACTCATTGATATGTGTATGTGTGTTTCCAGAGGCATATTAGGTATCCATATGGTCATTGATTGACCTTCTGTTCTCTGAAACTAACTATACTTTGTGTATACTGAGCAAACTACTATCGTCACCACTAAGCAGTTCGTGCAGAAATTCAACTACGTTAATTGAAATAATATATTATTGTAATATGACATTACGTATAACTGCAGACCTGCTGAAGGATTCCCACACTGTGTAAGAAGCTCGGCGTTTTGTCTATTTATGATCTCTGTGTTTATCTTATTAGATAGCATGGAGGTAGGTAATAAGGGAGGTGTGGTTATTGTGTACCAGATAGATAGAACTCTTATTACGTAATTATCTGCCGGCTGCTTTCACCAATTTGGCCTTGGTCACCTCATTCTCCTTCTATATGTGTTTCTCTGGAATTTTTTGAGCGATTTATTTCTTTCCAGGCTCCATCATTTTTTTCTTACTCCTCTAAGGTTGCACTAAAGTTACATAT
>KZ806925.1:436177-453677 GCA_000696205.2 Oncopeltus fasciatus | reverse complement strand
AGAATAATTAGATGTGGGAGTTTGTCTCTCAATCTTAATTTTTAATTTAATGGTAAGGAGCCTCATTAGTTAATTTCAACTGGGATATTTGACTCCCACCTGTATACTCTCACAAAGTTGTTTTTAAATCTCTGAATACTAATGGAAATTAAATGTATAGAGTGATTTTTACATGATAAATGAAGTTCATTAGTATTTAATTTTACATAATGTGTTAATTTAAAATATGAATATCGATTAATAAGTTATGAAAAATTCATTTAGTTCACATAGTTCCTGCATGATGTTCCGCTTTATTAGTTGTCTTTGATTGTATTTTAATATTTTGATATTTTAATAATTGCGATTATAAGGTGTAATACATAGACGTAGAAACGTTGTGTGTGCAAATGCCAGTTACGCGTGCTTTTGAGTGCAGTGAAACGTGTGTTCTCGTGCGAGTTTGTGCTCGATGTAATTTGTTACTCGCTCACAACTCGCAATATGATTTACCCTTGCTGTACTCTTAATTGTCTACCGCTTAATTCTCAGACCCGTGCGACTCCCAACTCTCCCCGCATCTACAACGTGATAAGTTATCAGTGAGGCATTTTGAATGGTGATCTTATTTCGTCTGATTCTGATACCCGTCTCAGTGCCAAGGACATTCAGTTGTACTCTCAGAATTTGCATTTGGTATTTACTTTTTTTCTGTTCTCCTCCAGAGTGTGTGCTACAGGGACCGGACTGACATGTAAAATAGCTGAAATGGGCTTCAGCCAGAAGAGGGAGGTTCCAGCTTATCAGGTTTGTTTACTCTATTTTTTCTACAGTTATTCTTCAACATTTAACCAACAAATCATTTAATTTAATCGTTTAATTTTTATAGTAATTTTGTAATGGTCCTGTTTTTTCGATTTAATACAACATTCTTATGACTTGAGTCGAGCCTCACTAATTCTTTTCACTCATCATGTTCTTCAAACGTGAGTATTTGTCTTTACATTTGAATATTTATCGGAATTATCTTTAGCACAATATTAACCTTCATACTATGATTTTTATTTAAGTATATTTCCCGTAAGGTAACAAGCTATGTACATCTGTCCCCGTGAAGTGAATTTCGAAGAATTTAATTCGTTTTCCGTTCCGACATAGAAACGGAAAAGAAAAGATGTATTATCAAGATAAAGAAGGCCTGTTCATATATATATATATATATATAATTTAAAATTGCTGACGATAGAGCATGCAAATATATAACAAGTATTAAAAAATTATATAACTAAATGCATTTGTGTATAAATATAATTTGTTTGTATGCTTTGTACATTTTCAGAAATAAAGTGACCCAACCAGGGTTCGATATTTTAGCTTACTTTTGCAAACCGTTGGATGAGTTCATTATTGGACCAAGCTAAATTGTTTGTATCATTGTTACCGTTAGAGATATGAATGATTTACTGACGTTATATGTGTAAAACCTAATATAAAATTCATAGGAAAATTGGATATTGTGGGAAATATTTAAGTTATTTTAAATGTTTAAATATTTGTAATGGGGTTGACATTATATGGCATGACATGCAATTCAAATAATCAATGACTATGAAAAAGCTAAGGTACGCTAGAGGATACTTTATTTTATATTATGATCACTTAATGGTTGTAATTATTGAGCTACCATTCTTCTATATTTATAATCCGATTAAAGTTAATCTCCAAAATATGACTAGTCTTATGTCATCATTGAATTTTAATAAGTTATTTACAATTTTCAACCTTCCGCTATGAAAGCTCTGTCATAAATGAAATGAAATCTTATTGATAAAAGTTTTCTTTGTTTTTAAGGAATCGATTTTTACATTTTTATAGTGAATCATTACTAATAATAGATGATAGATTTAAGATTTATTATAAGCGATCGAGAAATCGATTTCAGAGTTACTGAAACATTCTTCGATCGTAAAAATGTAACTGAAATACAAGTATCGTAATGGTGTTACCTGAAACAAGCCTGCTTACTTCTCTCATATACTTTGAGAGTATTTCTAGGGCAAAATGTACTGTTTAGTGTTGATGACTTGTTGAGGCCTCGAGTGTGAAAGTGATCTCCATAAGACTGCCTATTTATCCTTAAGAAAACAAGCCCATGTATTTCGGCTGAGGTCATACAAGGCTTATCTGTATGTTCTTTTTCCAGACCACCGTCTCCCCTATCTTCGGCCTCTGAGCTATATTTCCGATACGTCGTCTCGGAGACAATGTGTGGAGGCCGTGTGCTGGTAGAGCCCTAACAGGATGCGATTTCTTCACAGCCTTCCTGTTCTACAGCTGCTCTAGAGGGCCTTAGGGGGAGCCTCACGTAGATCCACTTCAGTTTCGCTGAAGCTGTACCCGCTCTCACCTAGGTGGTCCTTGTCTTTGTAGTCCAGCCCAGATCTTCAGTGAGCTTACACCTTTTAGCGCCGAAAACTCTAGTCAGCTTATGAATTTTTTCTTAAATGAGCTGATTAATACCTAAAACCGGACATGAAGGGGTGGGAATAAAGATTAAGCTTTAGATGACCGAAGTCGGAAAAAATTTAGCCTACTAGTTGATATTTTTTGGAGTAGGTATATAAAACGTAAATAATATGTAATATTTATTAATATACAAAATCAATTTTAAAAAACAACAATTAATTAATAACATTTTGAAGAAAATCGTTTTATGATTTATTAGATATATGTAAATTTGAAAGACAAATGTTAAGGTTTAAATGGAGAGTTTTTTGACCGTAGGTATTGTTATTAGATGATTTTGTTGGGGTTCGGTCAAGGCAGATCCAAGAAAATACAAATTTTTAAATAAGTGTGTTTAAAAAAAAAAAAAAATTATCTGCCGAGGTTTTGGCTCTCATTGTAAGCCATCTTCATGGCTATCTTTCATGCCAAAACGTCGGCAAATAATTTTTTTTTAAATACACTTTTTTTTTTTTTAATTTGTATTTTTTGGATCTACCTGGACTAAACCCCAACAAAAATGATTTAATAACAAATGTTAAGGTTATGGCGAAGTAGGTCCTTATCACATTTGATTTCGGGTTGTTTTATAAAATTAACAATTTTATCACACAATTTTACCAAGGATTTCTGTGATTATGTAATAGTTTAGTTACTGTGGCATTTAGATCTTGTCCTCTAGGTTTTACTGTTGGCTCGCACTATGCGTTCTTTTTTCTTTTAGTTTAAGTTTCTTATAATTTTATTTTATTTTTCTTTATAAACCATCGAGAATGTTGGTTCAAATGATCTCTTTAAATTTATCTATTAATTATATCTTATAAAATAATCGCTTCTTTCCATTGCTAATAAAACCATTACTGATTTTTTACTTCGCGTTTATAATATATAGTCATTGTTTGCTCGGTTTTTATTTTTTTTTATTTCTGTTTTCTTTCTTGACAGATTTTTATTTCTAGGGAAAATTTCCTTGGAAAATCTTGAAAATTCATTTTTTGAAATTCTTATTATTTATCAACATTTCTGAGTAAAGAAATTTTTATTTCTCTCTTCCAAAGTTACGAGAATTGTTATGAAATATATTATATTTCACTTTACCTCGTAAGTGAATTTTGAAGTTTTTCAATGAATTCACTAAAGGAATTTTATACGGCATTCAGTGCGGCCGGTTGCCTGTATTCCATTGTCTTTTCTGCCGCTGTTAATTTCAAAAGCCACTCAAATGATTTCGATGAAATTTTGAAGATGGGGTAAAAGTTTAGAATCGCATCTATTGAAATTGTTGATACTTTAAGAAATATCGCTTTGTAGGCTGTACTTGGGAAGTTAATTGTGAATTATCGATAACTAATAACCCGTCTTTATACTGTCTTCGTAATATTCGCTCACTTCCACATGTGCAGTGGAACTTGAGGGTAAGATCATTTCCATATTTCGATTTCCTCTTTTCAAAGTATCTTTTAAGGTGTATCTGTATAACTCTGTAAGTGATAGTCTTATCGCAACGAGAGACGGATTCCTCATTATTTATAGCTTTGCCTCTTTGAAATGTTGCCTATCGCCGCTTCATGTGCCGTACAATGTCAAATTTCTTTCTCTAAAAATGAATTTAAAGTAGCTATGAAAAACAATATGCTTGCTATTCCCCTCGGGACCTTTCCTCCTTGACCATTTAATATGAATTCTACATATTTCGTTATCATATGCATCTTCACTATTTTTTACCAGCAATAGACGAAGGTTGTCGAATTGGTAGAACTCCTCGGTTTTCTTAAGCTCTCTTGTGGTCCTCACATTATCCTGATCAAAATTAAATTTGGCATTCAATTTTGAACGTTTTAGCTTCTGAAGAATGGATGGGTGCTTGCCTGGGTCCTCAAGATTAAATATTAAGATGTCAGAAACTTCGTAGCTCGAAATTATAATTCACTTCAACACTCTCTTTGTGAAAGTTTAAAGCCTTAAGGTTAATAATTAGTCTATGAGGAGTGTATCTTTCCATTAATGCATAATTTATTGCTTTTAGGTTTTTTATTAGTGTTATGAAATAATATTGGGGCGCCAGGCTAGCTCTCGGGATCCGTACGGCTCTTGCAATCCTGACGCCGCGGGTTCAAATCCCGCCCAGGTCAATCTTTTATTTATAATATAGAAGCTTGTCCTGAGCCATGGGTTTTTTTAAAATGGGGTGGCAACCTGTAGATAGCCCCTCCCTCCAATGACCCTAAGTGGTTGCAAGGAAGGCTAACACAGCAAAAAAAAAAAAAAAAAAAAAAAGAACTAATATATTAAAACTATATGAAGCCTATAGCAATTTCCAAAGTTTTTGCAGTAAAACATGCATTATATATTATCGAAAAATTTATGTTTGATTTTATTTGTAAAACACTGAGAAAATGCAATGCTGTTTAGTAGTATGTAGGGTCTTTCCTCATAATCTAGGAATATATTACATACACTCTATTATACTTTAAGTAGCACTATTTCATTAGTAATGTTTTATTTTTATTTACAGGTATATAAGCATGCGAGATATTCCATCTTCAATTCACCTGTAAGTAATGTTAAGTTATTTAGCCACTAAGTAATTCATTGCTACGAAAACAACTGGTCGAATTCACCTTATTCGCAGGTACTCTTAGTCCATCAGACAGTACTTTTTGTTCATCCTTTAATATCTGTTTCAATTTTATTTGCTAGTATGACTGAAAAAAGCTAAAATTTGTATACGCTGATATCTATTTCAGTGCCATCTTTTGGCAAATTTTTTCTGGGTACATACGAACGCCCACTCATCCGTCTGCATTTGTGTGTAATGACCATAATATCTTTAGTTTTCAATTTTTTTGTTGGGGTTCGGTCAAAGTTGATAAAATAAATACGAAATTTAAAAAATGAGCATTTTTAAAATTCTCTGCCAACGTTTCGGCTTACATGGTAAGCCATCTTCAGGGCTATCATGAAGGCGAGATTGGAGCGTCGTGTCCCTAAGATCCCATTTTCATGAAAGAAAATGTCTATAGTTTTATATTATTATCATGAATAATATCTTTAACACGTTTAGGGGAATTCCAAAAGTGTTTAATATAATCTACCATAAATGTTTGTTTGACCAACTTTAGCATGCAGTTCTATTATTTATTTTTTTATTTTAATACAACAAATTTAGTATTGAAAATGCTTCTTCGTAGGAGTTTTATGAAGATTTCGCATTGTTACATTAGAACATGAAAATCTCCTGAAAGTTGTACAAATATACAGTCAATCGGCATTTGGAAGGATTCCTTTTTCTTATTATATTCTGTTACATGTCACAAATTTTGTATTGTGTCTCATAACTTTCTAAAATATTATTGAAGGAAGAATATTGTGAACCTTGAACTCTGGGCACAAAATGGCCCTCAGATCTATTTCCTTATACTGCTTTTCTTATTCGGGGGAATAAGAAGAAAAATAATGGTCGCGAAACTATTAGGTGTGCGTGCGGAGTGTGGGAAAGCTAGGCTGGGCACTGTACCTCGATGCACACTGAAACGCACACACTCGTTCGTGCGTGCCCACACACATACACACACAAGAATGAGGTGAAGCGGATTTTTCTTCTTTTTTTTTTATACGATTGGGAGACCCATTGTTGTCCATCGTCATTTATAATGGTATGTCGCCAAGCGGAACGCCCTTGTCGATCGCTCTTTTGCTGTTCGTTCCTAGAGGTCTTAAAAGCACCCGAATTGGAGATCCCGGTAGTGTAACCTGTGTTTTTATTATGTTTTCCCTCTCTTCGGTCACTTGCATGTCACTGAGTGATTCATATCAATTTTTCCTAAAGGATCAAATTTCACTATTAGAGGTACATAAACTTTTTTGGATTCTTTAGGGCTTGTGTACTTCAAAATTCATTCCTTCTGCATATACTGCTCTTGAGTTTTTATTTATCCCAAGTAATCATAGGAAAAAACGATAAGAAATTTTGGGAACGAAGGATTATTCCTTAAATGAAGCGTTCTTTTGACCGTAGATGTTATTATTAGATGTTCGATCAAGGTAGATCCATAAAAAAATACAAATAAAAAAATGAGTATTTTTAAATTATCAGTTTCTATTATCAGACATAATTTAAAAAATACACATTTTTTAAAATTTCTTTGGTTTTACCTCGACCGAACCACAACAAAAACATCTAATAATTATTCCTTAAAGTATAATGATAAAGTTATCAACAATTTTTCATAAATTATTAAAAAAAGAAGTAGATATTTAAAAATGAGGTTATTCACCCGATATCATTCAGTATATATTCAGATGATATATTCACGACTTTCATTATGTTCACTAATTATTAAGCCACTTCCAGATGCGGAAATTCAAAGTAGACAAATTACCTTAAAATTTCGGCTTGTCAAATACTCGTGCATCGATATTTCTATGACTTCAAATCTGTCGCTCACCGCTAATGTCTACCCAAAATCAACAAAACCAACGCGAATAACTGCTCCTAGCATAACTATCCTGCTCCTAAACTCAGGACCGGCCTTCACTTGTCTCAGGTTAACAAAAAAAACATTTAAGATGAGTGTGTGTGTGTGTGTGTTGGACGCCATATATGGACTTCATTCTCAAATTTGTGTTCATTCTGCGCGCTAATATTAATACTGTCGTTATATTTTTCTTTTTAAAGTTTACTATCTTCATTTTTTGTCCTATAAGATACTAAGAATTACCATTTTGTTTTAAAATATTTAGTTTATAAATTGAAGATATATCAGTGATATTTTTATCTGCTTCGAAAAATTTGTTTTATTATATTTTACAAAAATTCAGATTTTAACTTCAGTTGTGTTGTAAAAGAAAAAGAAGAAAATTTTTTGAAAGGATTTTTCAGTCTAATTTGCTAAGTTTTTGTGCATATTGTGGTGCAATAAGAGGGGATTATTAAACTAAATATATACAGTTCTTTAATATATTTTGGTGTTAAAAACCAAAAATTTGGTTTAGTCTATCTAAATCATAAAATTTAGCCTAGTCTATCTTCATGCTGAATCTCATTTTTTAAAAGTTATAAACAACTCTATGAATATAAACAAGTTATATTTTTTGTATGTAAAGTTTTTTCCGGGTTGGACCGTGTAAAGTTTTTGATGGTTGCCGAGCTTTCGCACATCATGTGATGGCTTCTTCAGGGCTGAATAGAGAATGAGAGCTGTCTTCCAAATCCAGGGGTATTTATACCCGGCGCTGTCCGGTCCTTGGGCGAAGCCTGTCTTCCCATTGGTTGATCCTGTTTTTCTGCTCGCTGATTGGTTGGATCCTCTTATCGATTGGTTGGACACTCTTATCGATTGGTTGGACACTCTTATCGATTAGCGCTGGTTTCCAATTCTTGCTGAGCCTGTATCCATCCTCCCTGTTTGATATTCCTAGGATTTTTCGCTATTTCGATGGCTTCTCTGATGGTCCGTCGATAGTAGACAACCATCAAAAACTTTACACGGTCCAACCCGGAAAAAACTTTACATACATCTGATGACTGTGGAAGCCTACGTGAACAAGTTATATTTTTATTTTAGTTTGTTGCCTCAATTTCATTATCATGTTTATTTTAAAATTATCCATTTTTTGAAAAATATTTTTTCTGTTAATTTGTAATTATAAATGTCGAATTTTTATTGATTTTTGTAGAATTAATGTCCAAGTGAATAATTTTAAAAGTTTTTGACTGTATACTATCATTTTCGAATTTATTATGTTTCGTAATCAACTAATTTCAGTTCCCTATTTCTTTGCAAACTATTATTTTAGAAATTACCCGGGCCAAAAAGAATAAACCAGTGTGGGATATACACTTGAAGAAAAAGGATGACCATCAATTTCGTATCATGAACGCTCTGAAACGCTCAAATCACTTAATAAGGAAATGTGAAATTTGGTCGGTTATTAATTTTATTCGAAGTACTCATGAGATATGAAAATAGACTTATATTTAACGAAGGTAAATATGTTAGTGAGATTTTCGTTGAAAGTAGGTCATTTCAACTGTATTCTATGGAGCTAAGACAGAAAATATTTCATCCTTTAGATGTTTTTTCATCGGTGTAGTATTTCACATTACTGAGAACGACTGTTGTGTCTTATAATTTCAGTATGTAAATTATTTTCATGATAATAGTGATTACTATATTATATGTAATAAATAGGTTTTATATTAATGATGCATATGACTATAAGTAAATAGTTTTGCTCTTCGCTTCAAACGCCATGGCCCTGAGAGATTCCTGATTGATGAGAAGGAATTTTTTTTTCTTCCTAATATTCTTAAAAAGCACCCAATTTTTTGCGATGAAGTGTATGGGCTCGCTCGCTTTTATCGACGTTAAAAATGTATGGGCCTATACTCTCTTTAATCCTCCACTGTCTGACGTAAGGGAAGAATGTGTTGTCCCAGATCTTCCAGCTGGTAGACATGTCGCAACAGCCACACGCCAACCTGCTCTAGCGGAGGAACCGGTTTTATTTGCGTTTCCCCGCGCACTACGATCCTGGGTGTCAGACCGCGCATTAGATATCATTCTTTCTGCCGTCTGCCTTGCCGGAGAGGGAATGACGTGTGCATAGGTGGCGAGGAGTTTGAGGTTAGGTGGAGGCGTAGTGAGAGATAAGACCGTCCTTCAAACATTGTTTTTATCTCATTTATACTGTCCCCTCCCTATCCCATTCTGTGTTCTTAAGATTCCACCCAAGGTTGGTGTGATTTCCACTTGTTTGACTTAGTGAATCCCCCCCCCTCTCCTCTGACTTCAGCTTCTTTTTTTTTCTATCCCAAGGGCATTAATTCTGATTTTTATTATTTACGATGAGTTTGTGTTCTACATCGTTTGTTTGCCTTCGTTGCTAAAGGAATATTTTAGTTTGAACCTTTCGTATTATATAATCGCCTACACCTGTAGAATATATTTCATATCAATAAAGAAGTTCGGATTAAGATTTATTGCTCTAAGCTAAATATTACATACGCTACATTGAAAAAACATCTACTCGCACTCGACATTTCTGGTAATGCTTCACTTTCACTTAACAGATTTTGCTCATGAAAGAATTTCTTCTTTCAATTTTAATTGATAATAAATGTGCCAAATTTTATTAGTAGAAAACTGATTATTTCTTTCAGTCCTTAAAGTTAAAAATTTACAGTTGAGGTTAATCCCCACCCATAATTGTTTTATTTCGCTATGTATAACAACGCCTTATGTGTATATGTCTATTCATATGACCTTGTGTTGAGTTCCTGACTATGAACTGAATATTACGTTGACTATACAAAAAAAAAATTTTTTTTCTTCGCACTTGACATGCTCACGCACTCACACATATATGTATTGCTTTGGGGAAGGCTGTACAGTTTTAAGTAAAATAGATTGAAGAGATTGTGCATAAATTGGATATTATTCGTTTTTTCTCAACTATTCATTAGTCTAAGTTTTTGTGTTTTATGTTTCTAACTTATTATTAATGTTATGGGCTACAATTTAATAAATAATAAGATCATGAGATCCTACACTAAATTAATTTTTTTTTGTGCTTCGGCACCTGCAGTCATTAGTTAATTACAAAGTACTAAATTCAAGGAAATAATGATCTTAAACTATTTTAACAGTAAAAACTTCTGACTTCATTATCTTACTGTAAACAAACAATAATTAACAATGATATTTACAGTTAAACATAAATATTGCTGAATTCTAGAAGATTACTCACCACTTATCACAAAGCGAGTGTTACTGAACTGCCTCATGGATATCTAGATGTCACTGCCTGTCCCTCTCCCTCTAGACTCCTCTAGAATGTCACTGACTGTCTTGCTCTAGAGGAAACACTATCGTGGTTCAGAAACGCCTTTTGCACGAAACAGCACATACCTGCCGTCCTGCCGTCCGAGCCCTTCTTTCTGGCCGTCTCTCTCCTAGTTCTTCCTCGCCGGCTAACTCCCCATTCCTTAGCAAAACCATTAGGCCGCTACGTCACAAAATGACTTGATAAAAATCCAGAGCAGGAGAAGATCAATCAATGTTTATATTATTATTTCAGTTATTCAAAGATGGTGCATTACAATTAAATTAGAACTTAGCTAATAGCATAGAAAGGTTTACATTAGGAGGGGCTGTAACAGAATATACCTATCTTAGCTATTGATTGACGAGTCAATCATTTTAAAGTTTAATAAATAACAACATTAATAACTAGTTTTTTTAATAACTTTTGTAGATCATTTAATGTGTAATTCACAGTTCATACTTTATAAATTTTGTTATAATTTAGCTTTTGTTAAGAAAGTTAAGTTTCTTATATTCCAGATTTTTTAAATATACTTTAATGTATTTGAATTAATAATAATAACAATTGGCATTATGTAAATAATATTGGGGTTAGGACTTTGATTTAGGTCCCTTAATCACAGTAAAAAGTAGGTCACAGCAGGTTGAAATTTTAAATAATTATACAAATTTCAATGCGGTTATAATTGTGATTATACCATGTAAGTTATGTAAATTGAGCCATATTACTTAAAGTTATAGTTTTGTGACATGAAGTTAGGGAACTTTTATGGAGGCGTAAAAATGTGAAATGTTGGTCCTGCCGACTAGGATGATGGTCCTGCCGACTAGGATGATGGTCCTGCCGACCAGGATGATGGTCCTGCCGACTAGGTATTTTTCACCTATGAGCTCATGCTGCGTCTCCTTCCTTTATACATAATGATATGGAAGATTCGATGTGATATGTATATATATAGAGAGAGAGAGAGAGAGTATTCTCTCTTCACTCCTTACCGACGAAGAGCGAGTGATCCCCGAAAATTTTACTCCTTGTGATTTTTTCTTTTTGTGTGTGCACTAGTGCAGTGTTAGAGAATGCCTCTATCCCACCTGTTCTTGATTACTACAGATCGCAGCCGCGAGTGTTTCATTTTCTACATATACTGTATCTAAAATTCATGTTTAAAAAACCCATATTTTTTCTGAAGACTGTGTGGTGTATCTTTAAGGTAATGTCTGAAAGGATTTTAGATCGAAAGTGTTGAGGGAGAAAAAAAATAAGAAGAATGTAGGATCTAGATTATTTTAAAAGTAACAGTAAAGTTAGGGATTTTTCACTCTGGAGTTATTTCTAATATCGGAATAAGTTGAGGATCCGTTATCACCTGGCGTTCCCATCCGAATATGTCCTAGCCTAAGTAGTACGTTCGTGTCTGAGCTGTTCTTGTTCGGCTTCCGACGGCACGGGCTGAAGATGCTCGAGGACTTAGCTCCCGCTAATCTGCTTACTGCCGAGCTCCCCTTCCCACTAAAGCTATTAGTCTTCATTTCCAGAGAATCTTCCTAACCGCTCGTCGCCCACTCCGAGATACCCCCCACCACTGCTCAGCCTATTATTTCTCCTCGCCTGCCTGATAAACTGGGGGATGAAGTATCTCTTGCAATCTATTTATTCTCTCCTCCCTTAAGTGGGTGACTTAACTCACTCCTCATCCGAATCCTGAGCGGTACATTTTAATTATTTAAGATGGTTGGAGGTTTGTTGGCCGTCGAGTATTAAGCTGTTGAAATTAGTCAGGGTTTCGGCCAGAATAAGAAAAATAAAGTACACCTAATTTTTTAGGTAATTATTTTATTTTTGCCGACGTTTCGACTTAACTTGTAAGTCATCATCAGGGCGAAAGTGATGTGTGGAGAGATCTCCGAGGGAGGTTTATGGTCAAATCTCAGAGTCGAGAACTCGATTAATTAAGTAAGTACCCAACGATTTTGGAGTGTTTTCTGACCCTGGCCGAAACCCTGACTTGCCCGGAAAGCAGTAGACCCGGGTTCGTGTTCCGGCTTAGGTTGTAAAATTTTTTTATTCTAGCTCTCTTTGCATTTCTTGTATGAAAGTAACAAATTTACCTTTCTTAAGGATCTTGAGGTCGTTATAGTGTTTATGCGTATTTATTTAGTGTGCTCTTATTTCAGTATTTTTGAGCGTGAGTGTGTAAGAGAGAGGGATACTAAAGAAATAAATATGCATACTAACTAATTAAATGTGAATTACTTCAGTAGAAAATTAAGGAGAAACGGAGTAAATGTGAATTATTCTTAGCATTTCAAATCAATCATACTATTTATGTTGGTACCCTGAAGTATTTTGAAAAAAAAAATTAAATCTCCTGTGATTCTGTTTAGTAGAATCAAAAAATTAATGTTCCTGTGTTTGTGCGTGTGCGTGTGCAGTCAAATACAATAATCAGTCAAATACCGAATATCAAAATTAAAAAAAAAAAAAAATTTAAAAATTGTATTCGAGTTAATTATTAATTTTTTTAAGGAATCGTTGAAAAAGTTCGATATATCTTGAATAGCACACATGAGTTAGGCCTTTTACTCCCTCTCCTGGTAAGGAAGGCTGTAATCGTAGTGCAGTCCAACAGTCTTGCCTCTTACAATCAGAGAAAGGCCGCGAGGCATTGTGTTCCAATGGCCTTGTCCTCCATTCCTAAATCCTATGTAGGGAGCCAATGTCCGCCTCTTCTCACTCTTGTCCTCATTTTTATTTTTAAATCTTAGCGAATCCATAAGGCATATACCTATTCAGCTTGTTAGAATGATAGTTTCTGATAATTGTTTCCATATTTTCTCTGATCCCACCCACTAGATGCCAATAATGATAGTCACTAATGTATGTGTATGTAGTGACTATAGATAGTCACTTCTTTATATGTATATACTGACTATAGATAGTCACTTCTGTATGTGTATATAGTGACTATAGGTAGTCACTTATTTATGTGTATATAGTGACTATAGGTAGTCACTTATTTATGTGTATATAGTGACTATAGGTAGTCACTTATGTATATGTATATAGTTATTATAGATAGTCACTTCTTTGTGTTAGAATCTACGAAAATGTCGAAACTATTTTCAAAAAATTGTCATGATAACAACTTCAAAAGCTAAATTCGTCAAGAATTTCCTAATTAAAAAAAAAAAAAGCATTTGTTTATATATTTGTGTTAGTGCGTACATGTAAGTGTCTAAACGGTCTACATAACACTGTTTTGATGTTATTTAGTAAATTTTGCTTAAATTTTCAACTCAAATAAACCCATTTGGTATTTACGTTATTTTGGCAAACTGTTTTTTGGGTTCATTAATGGCTAAATTCAATGACAGCGAAGAGGGGGGGGTGGGGGCCTTTATGTAGATCAAGTTCAAAGAGCGACATTATTTTCGTTACTGTAAGTGATTCGAAATAGTTACAAATGAAAATAACATGTGTAAAATATGGCTTTGAATAATATCCATTCTAAACAAGTTTACAAAGAATGCATATTAATTTATATATGTAAGGTCGTAGTTTTTAATGTTGAGAGGGTGCTCTGCATTTAAAATGTATAAACTAATTTCTTTATTTAGATATTTCATAATAATCCTTTTTTGGTCGGACAAGGAAGAGGGGGGGGTGTTTTAAAAACTTTTAATCTTAATACCTTCGTTTTAATAACATTAATGATTCATGTAGAAAATTTTCTAAACTTTCTAAAAATTTTCTCAATAATTTTACAAAAAAAAAAAAAAAAAAAAAAAAAAAAAAAAAAACTTGGTAAGTAAGATTAAAGTGCTAAAACAAACTGTACTTACTCTTATTGTCCTCTTCAGCTTCTAAGATTAATTTTTATGAAACTTTTATGAAAATCTACACGTGGCGTCTTCGTTGCAGAATTTTTATATTTATGCTACTTATTTTCAAAGAGATAAGATCCTTTTTAGTGGAACCCGTGTGAGGGGGTTGTAATATAGATTTATCGAGTCAATTTATATAGTTTTATTTTCTATAAAAGAATAAAAGGAACAAAATGTTAGTTTAATCTACAGGGCTGGTTTGTGTTGGAGAAGGCAGCTGTCTGATCTTATCGAATTACCATGTGTTTGATATTTTATTCCATTCATATTTTATCTACTGCGGTAACAAGAGATAACTACTGATTTTTTTTTACAATATTTTACTATCTGGTTTACGCCTACTGTGTCTAAGTGCCTAATTTTATTTGAATTTGACTGTGCTGCTTTATGAAAGTATAATTTTAATGCCTGTCGAAATTTTATAACAGGCGTGATTTTGAAATTGTAAGACTTCGAACTTAGGGTCATCATTTGTCCCTCAAATACATGATTTTAAATTTCACTTAGTTTCGATCATTTATTTATTTACTTTTTGTATTTTTTGTTATATATAAAATAAAAAATTTATATTTCAATGGGTAAAATATTGTTTACAATTGTTACAGACTTCTTTAAGTTTTAGTCAAATCAAAGTTAGAGATGTTATCCTATCATTTGCAATGTTTACATTAATTTGCTTTACATACTTTGCTTGAGGTTGCTATCCGAATGTCTCTCAGTCATGATGTATCGATTAGACGGCAGCTTAGACATTCATTGTTATGTCCTTGCTCCCTGCAAATTACTTCACCTCTACTTAATTATACATGATAGATGTCCTTGTGTCTTCAAATTACCCCTTCCTTCCAATCTGTTTGTTTCCACTCACCATTAATGCCATTTCGTCTTTTTTTAGATAATTTTCTCTAATCTAACAGAAATAATTTACCAAGTTGTTCTTAGTTAATTTCCCTCGAGGTAATCTAGCAATTCATGTTCATCTTATGACTCGTTTAAAAATGTTTTTCATTATGTTTACATTATATTTTTACTTTATACATATTCGCATATATATATAAATACACACACTGGATTAAAATTTATTTTATCTTCCTTATTCAAATATTCCTACATTCCTACAACATAATAGGTGCAAAATGCAATTTAAAAAAAAATTATATTGCATATAGTTTATTTCGAACATTCTTTTCTTAATGGTAGAAGCTAGGTGTTTTTTTTTTTCTTGCTAGCTAATTCATTTAATAGCTCGTTTATGGTGAAATCCGTCAAGAATGTAGTGTTAAACGGACTGTTAATGTGTTGGTTCTTCTTAAATTCGTAGTAGACATGTGTTTTTTTTTTAAATAATCATATATACTTATTACAATCTATCTTCATTTGAGTTGGCGGGGACGGCTGTAAGGATTATATTTGGAGGACCGGGCCTTTGCAACCGGGCCTGTGTTGACTGAGGGTAGTAGACTTTGGAAAAGGGTGAAGCGATAGAAGTGAGTTCTCGTTCTGTAGGGATATTGAAGTCATGAAGTGGAGGGGAAAAGGAGGCACATGTAACAGAAGACTTTGGATTGATGGCACGTGATTAGTGCCTCAGCCTCTTTGTGACTGTCGTAGAATCAATTCGATTTCTAGTTTCTAGAGTCTAGAGCGGCATCTCACTCTCCCCCCTTCAATTTCAGATTGTCTTTCGTGTCATCCTCATTTTCGGTTAGTATGACCATAGTCATACTTTCGGGCTGTTTCGAAAGATAGATGTCATTCTCTGGCCCTTTTTTAGTTGCGAATTTAGTTGGAATATTTTTTTTCTTTATGAAAATTTTGATTATGGGTAAGCCTTGCTTGCTGTCTGTCTTTCCGCACTTTTCAGTCAGCACAGTCAGGGCATAACTGCAGGTTTGTTGTTTTCCCTAACCTAAATCCCTACAGGCTTGTAGTCATGTCCAAGAATGCTGTATAACGATAAGAATGACATTGGAAGGAGAGTACACTAAAATACCTTCGCAGTTTACAGTATTATAAGACAATTGATTTAAACTGCAATTCTCTTAAACTTATTTATTTATATTTTTTCATATATATGTCTTATATATTTTTGAAGAAAGGAGATTAAGGAGGAAATTTAAGAGAATTAGATATGTTGGTCTCCGCCCTCTCTCCTTGTTTAGTCAAGGATTAGTATAGTCTGAGTTTTAACCGTTATCTTCCTCTTCAAGTTGTTGTTGAAATTATTCATTTACTCTCATATGTGATTGAAATTTGCTTTATTTTCGCTTTTCTTCCTGTCTAACTTTTAATTTTTAAAGTAAATAAATGCCCAAAAATTACTCTCTCTTATCATTCAGTCATTGTTTTGGTTTTTATATTTTTGAAAAAAGTTGTATTTAATTTAAATGTTTAATAATGCAGGAATTTTCAGTGGAACAAGTTTTTCTTTTTTTTTTACGTGTGACTTTGAAGTACGTATTAGCAGTTCCTCTTGAGGTATATTACGCCAAGGTTACACATTTGAATATGAATGCTGTTCCACTGGTTTCAATATTCTACTGCTTATTTTTCTTCATTCACGCTTGAATTATTGTATCCTTGATCGGCTTTGACTTTTGTTTTTAATCTCTGTTTGACTTTCCTGTGTTCCATTACTTTATTTGATTATCTAATATTTGTAAATAGTTAAAATATATTTCTCAGAATTATTTTCCATGGAATTCAAGCGTCTTGCATACTTATTTGTTATTATCTTATTATGTTTATTTTAAGTTCTTTGGTTATCGTGATATGTGTGCAATCTGTATCTTCAAGAAAAGTATGATATATAATTTCTCGCACGGAAGTGTCACTCATAAACTGACTTTTACAGATAAAACAACTACGCAGTTTATATAGAAATGAAGGAAATGGCCACTCATTCCAAAGAGGTTTCAAAGTACTTTCTTAGTTAAATACTCTTGCTCTTAGGGATTTTCCGGGCGACATGTGACGACATAATGTGACCAGAAGCTACCGTTGGACCCATTTGCAGTTTGTCCATAACATATCGTGGTCTTCGTCTTTTATGACAGTAAGATTGTCTTTGTCCTCAGTGAATTTTTAGTATATTCTCATATTTTATCATCTTAGTAGCAATTTTCTGCTTAGTGAAGAAGTAGGTAATTTTTTTTAGTTATTCATTTAGTTAGTTTTTATAGCTATACAGTTGGATTTAGTAGTTATTTAATTTGAATTAATGAGTCTCTAATACAAGCAGTTAGCACTAGTTAGCTTATATTTATATATATATATATATATATATATATATATTAATATAT
>KZ806925.1:409506-436166 GCA_000696205.2 Oncopeltus fasciatus | reverse complement strand
CTTCACCCAAGATAAAGTTGAAAGATGAATCATATTAAGTTGGGGCTGTTTCCTTTAATTGACTTTTTGAATTATAATTCCTTAAATATATTATTTCGGTTTATCTTTATTCCTTCGGTTTTAGACAATATTAATTGGCGAGCCGTATTGGATTTTAGCTATCACACGTGTAATAGTTAGCAAGTAGTACTTGAAGCTGTAGTAGCTATGGACAGCTCGGAGATATTTCGTACAGTGAGTTAGCTAAAACCACCAATTTTCATTCTTCTTTTGAAGTGAGGATAAAGTTTCAATTTTCTCTTTATGAGGAAGTGGTTATAACACTTTCTGGAACATTCGCAGACTGGGATAGTTACCTAAAGAGTGTGGGCAGGCTCTTTATGGGGGTATGGCGTCCATCCTGCTCTTCAGCCATTGTCGTGAAGGATGTCTTGTTGATCGGCTAATCAGCCAGAGTCACTCTTGTGCGCTCTCGTTGTCTACGTCTCATAGCAGGAACTGCAGAAATTAGCAGATTTCTCAGGGTCCATTACAAATGAATGTAAATCAGATCAAATGAGTTGTATCATCTTCAAGCCGCAAAGAAAAATACTTTTTCTCCCATCGCATTTCAACGAAAAATGGATTCCTTTATGTGTTTGTAATGAAAAACAAGAATTTGATTTTTATATTAATAAATATAGGGGACCCGCCCATCACCTCAAATTTGCATACTTTAATGTCCTTAATATTAGTTATTTAGAAAAAAAAAATTTGCTTTAAGAAAATTATAATTTTACTCCTGTTATTCTTTTTTATTCACTATTTCTTTTTATTAATTATTTCCGAATCACTTGTAATAAATATATTATTAAGAGTTAAAATTTTAGTCTCCTTCCCTTTTTGTCAATTACGAACTCCGAATTTGTTTTCATTATTTTAAAATTTGAGTACACTAGAGCGTTTACAGCTAAGTATATAAAATATATATTTGGCTGTGCATGTGCGTGTCCGTATCTGTTTATTCGCCTGTACGTGCTTTAGCGTCGGCAGTTTTTAAATAATGAATCCAAGTTCTGTTTTTAAGCTTCTTATACATTTTGTAGATTTTTCATTGAGCATCACGGTAATATTTTCACGTTAATACCTTGATTTTGCGAGTTTTGGAAACTGATCTTCACCGATCATAAATTAGGGAAACCAAAAATCTTTATTTTTTAGAATAATGTAACCGAAATCGGTATTTGAGCTTCGTTTTGCAAACTGTTGGTGGAGTACGTTAAAGGCTGTTACCTGTTAACGGAGAGAGTAAGGGTACAGAGGGAGATTTAATTGAAACCCGTAATATGCTCGTTATTACTTGCGTTACGAAAGAAATGTATAGGGTGAAATAGATGTGACATGTACTGTTAGATCTAACATTCATAGTCTATAACATAAAGATGTGACTTGTAATGTTATAACTTTTATAGTCTATAACATAAAAGATGTAACATGTAATGTTATAACTTTAATAGTCTCTTACATAAATAAATAAAAAACGTATATTAAGAAAGATGTCCAAGTAAGTTATTATTTGAGTTGTGAAAAAGTTTATAGGGTCTGTAAGGTGTAAAATGTAATCTTCTTACGCTTATGCCGCATACAATTTTACTATAATATATTGTTAAAGATGAAATTTATGAATACAACTAAGGTGGCTGAGCGTTTGTTTCTCTCCTCTTTCTTTCCGTTCATCTTGGACATTAATGTTGGGTATTAGATTAGTGGTCATAAAATTTTCTCTCCCTTAACTTTATATTGCTTTTTTCGGTTTTTAAATGTAATCTTGTCATTCCCTTTTATTAATAACCATATTTTCTGAAGCTTGGGAAAGATGTTTAGATTGTGTGTCGGACTGTTAGATGAAGGATGTGCTGGTGGGTATTTCTCAATTTCATTGCTGCTACTATTTGATAGAAATGGAGTCATGGTAATGGCCGTGGTCTGGAACATAATGGGAACGAGAAGGTAATCTATCGCTCTTTGGAAGGATAACGCCGGAACGAACGCTTCATTAATCTAGATATCTCATGAATTCCAAAACGGAGATTGCTTTCCTTTCTCATGCCAAATGCGGAGGATGACCAACCTGGATGGTATATTCTTACCTCTTTGGTCAGGCTTTGGTATATTTATTACGATATTTATTCTTAGATGAGCTGCACTTACGCAGCAACAATATTATATACCTCTTTACGTGGAGATCGTGAGACAACGTTATTGAGATACGTGTAGTTACATCTGTTCGACATCTTCATCTATATGAGCTTTTTCATATGCAGTCATATCTTGTTCTTGATTTTAAAAAGATATATATTTTTTTGTGTGTTCCTTAAAAAGCCATGCCTATGATTCAAAAATGATTTAGTCGTGATTTAGTTACCGTGAAGGAGGAGTCTCTCTTCCCCCAATCACTCCTGATGACGGCCTGAAATTTAGGCCGAAACATTGGTAAAAAAAATTTTTTTTTTTGTTACAAATAGTGATTTGTATTCCTACGACGTTATTCCTACGACAGAATTCCTGACAAACCTCTCACCATAAAGCTCGACGGTCTACTATTTACCTCCAAACAAAATAAAATGTACAATATATGCAAGGGAATAGAATAAAAAAAAATCCTACTATCTTAGCCGGGACTCGGACCCGGATCACCTTATACTACCGAGGCTAGCCATATAATTTGCACTTATCTGGCTAGCCTCGGTGGTTTAAAGGAAAGCATGCTTGCCCAGAAAGCAGGAGATCCGGGTTCGAGTCCCGGCTGAGGTAGTAGGGTTTTTTATTCTGTTCCCTTGCTTTTATGTTACAAATAAATATGGTTTCAGCGGGACTTCCTGTGATGGTTCCCTGCAAATAATGGTTTATCTATTAGTGGAATTACGTCTTGTGATTTGTTTTGTTGCTTATCAACGAATGATATATGATGTGTGAGATTTTTCTTTATCACTACTCTTGTTTTCCGCTCTCAGGAAATACACCGCTAACTTTTGTTGTTCGTGGGACTTTGTAATGAGCCCAAAGAAAAGTTATAACACTAGTTCCCCTCTTCACATGTCTCTCCCAGGCTCAACTCCATCGAGTTACAGTCTCTACTCTTCTCTAGAAATTATATGGTTTGAATTATATTTCGAGGCCATAATGGTAGACGAAACATTTAAAATTATACATAATAATTACTTTTTTTTAGAGTGGTGTCATTGGTCACCTTCTCTCCTCATGTGATTGACATTGATTGTCATTTTTACTTCAATGTGATCAAATACAAAATGTTTTATTAAACAGAATGTAATAAATAAATAATAGTTTAATAATAAATAGTTACTTCACTATATGGGGTTTTTATTATGAATCCATNTTTTTTCCTTTCCTTTTCTACATTTTTTTTAAGATGTAATTTTTTTTTTTGTGTTTCCTTTTTATATTTTAAAAGTTAAAAAAAAAAAAAAAATTTGGAAACTGCGAAGCAAGTTATTTCCGTTTATTAAGATATATTTTTATAACCTATTATTGATGTATATTTTTTTCAGGTAGATATTGAAGCGCTAAATCCAGTATAACGGTGAATTGAAATTAATCTATATTTATAAGCATTATAAACAAATCGTCTATTTTAGTTGAATTTTGCAAGGAAGTTAATGTATTTACGAAGTTACAAAGGAAGTTTGAATACATAATTTTCTGTGTTGAGCGAAATATATTGAGGAATGTTTCTATTGAGCTTGTTCCATATAGATTTTTTAAAACTATTTCATATTTTCTCTGATCCTTCTCCGAGACCCATGAATGATTGTCAATAGGTATTTAAACTTATATACACAATGCTTCCTCTTAATGAAGTTGGGCATTTAGCTGTTAAATTCAAACGAAAGACTTGAGTTCTATTAGGCAAACCTGATAAGTGGAAGTGTGTGGTGACTTGATATATTTAGTGCAAGTGAAAAACCTTTATATACTTATTTTTAATCTAGCAGGCTTAATTTAGTCTAAAGTAAATAAATTCTACTCTTATTTTTTTTTATTAATAAAAAAATGTTAAAGGAGTTACCCTACAAAATTGATCATCAAGAAGTAAGGATTTATCTGTGCTTTAAATTTTAATTTTACTACATATTACTTTAAATTAACCATTGAAGGGAGGAGTTTTGAAATTTCCCAATTTAAATTTCCACGTTTTTTCAAAAGTACCTAGTTGTTTGGACGTCAGATTCCCTCCCTTGAAAGGAGTGGGCCGCTAGCCTGGTCCGTTAGCGCCTTGTGAGGCAGTTCCTGGCATCTCACGTCCGCCTTTGCCCGCCTTTCGCAGACCGTACACGGATAACCCCAACTGACCCCCACGTGCTGCTTCCCTACTGAAATCCTCACATTTTTCGTGTTTCGCCATCTTGCTCAGTTAAATACATGTCACATCCAGGGATACAAATCATTCTGATTCTCAAGTTAATGTTTCAAAAGAGATCTTAAAAATCTTATAAGCCAGAAAAATATTATAGAATTATTTTCAGGTTTTTTTTTAAGTATACTAAAATCGGATTGATCAGCCTCTCAATCAATGGAGAAATTCGGCTGAACGAAATTTAGTTTTTATTGAGTATATTGTACGGCCTCCCCCCCCCCCAGAAATAAAATCGGTATACTCATAGATTGTATTGAGTATTATGCGTAATACAATGTAAGCCGAAACGTTGGCAGAAAATCTTTTATTAAAAAATACATTTTTTAAATTTGTGTTTTTTGGATTTACCTTGACCGATCCCCAACTAAAATCACCTCAGAATAATATCTACGGTCAAAAAAACTCTCTTTTTGATAATGACCAATCTGTAATCCAATTCGTGACGACAACGAATTCTAATTTTCATACGCTTCTATTTTTTTTGTTTTCTCCTATACAATGATCTGCCTTTACGATTTTCTTTCGGTTTTTCGAAGATCAAAAAATTTATTTATTACGCGGGAGTGCGTGCGTGTTCCTGTGTGGTGTGTGTGTGTGTGTGTGTGTGTGCTAAACTCTTAAGGAGAAATGTTGTTTCCAAACTTCCTTAACCTCACCTAGACAGATATATCTACTAATCTCTTCTATTATAGGCAGCCCTGAAGATGGCTTACAATGTGAGCTGAAACGTTGGCAGATAATCTTCATAAAAAAATCCCTTTTTTTTAAATTTGTATTTTTTGTATCTACCTTGACCGAACCCCAACTAAAATCATCTAATAATAATATCTACTCAAAAACTCTCCGTTTGAATAAATTTCCTGTCCCCCCGCATACGAACGACTAAATATAAATGGGTGTTTAAGCACTATTAGTTCCATAGACGCACAATTCACATGGCAATGAATTCCAATCATTCATATAAGTGTGTTCGATCAACCTTGAGGTTGATAAATTAAGAGTAGAGATTTTAAAATAGCCCCAAGTGCTTATTGATTTACTCCTTCCGACCTGGGTTTTGTGCCACTTTCACCAACTTATTAAACTTATTATTTCGTATTCTGCTCGTTTTGCATTTTGAGGCGCCAATTCTTTTCCGTTAAAGACATTTGGAAGAGTGGGAGTCCATAGAAATATGTTTTCAATTCATTGATTCATAGCTAAGTAAAATTATGTTTATATTTTCACTCTTAGAAAAGTTCTTATTTTCATTAGATTTTAAATGTAGATTTTGCATTTTCTGCAAAGTACCTTATTAAAACTCAGCCATGAAAAAAAGGTTGGATGGAAATGTTGTTGACCCTTGAGCTATACGATTTATAGGTTAATTGGTGTTCGGACGTAAAGTTGATAAGAGCAACACAATTTTCTTTCAATATGTCAATTAAAAAAAAAAAAAATAATATTCTCGAAATATTTGAGACATTTTAAAGAATTGCTCGTTGTTTCTTATATAAATTTCTACCTGTCTATATACTCTACATACATAATCAATTTTGCATTTGTTTTCTATACTGTTTCTTAGATTTACTGTAATCTCTTTGAACTCTACCAATACATTTCAGTAAAGAATATGCCTTTAAGAGATTCATACGGTCTACCATTTTTATCTTTTACGTATAGTGAGTTTCTGTGATAAGCTGTTTATTTGTATATTAAAAAAAAAATGATTAAGAACTCATAATATTATAAAAATAAAATAATTTAATGAATACTTTTAGAATTGAAACATTATCCTTATTTGTTTTGTAGTTATACTTTCTAATTTAATAAAAATTCCGTCGTACAGGTTCTGTGTGAACTTATTTTTTCAATCGCTGAACTACTGTAATAAGTATTGAAAAAATAAATATTATAAATATAAGATGATTGAGCAAATCTGTGTTGCGTTTAATTACTCTAAACTAAATATTGCTTTCATAGCTAGGAAAAAAGTAAAAGTTTTTTTTACTCGCACTTGACTCGGTAATGCATCACCTCTGTATGTCTGATTTCGCTTGTTTACGAACTATGCCTTTCTTTGTGCATTTGAAATTGACATACCAATAAAATCAGAAATAACAACAATTTCTGCTTCAAGATCGTTAGATTAAAAATTACATTTGAGGCAAGATCCTATTCTTTATTGTTCTATTTCGTTGTGTAGCATCTCAAATATTTTCTTCTTGATAAACATATCAGTTTTATTGTTCGAAATGTTATACTGCCTGCATAGAATTTTTTTTTGTTTGTCTCTGGTGAATTTCATGTTATTCCACTCCCTACATTTCATCCAATAATAAATTCTGTTTTTTTTTTCCTTTCAAAGTAATAATCGAATTTTATAGAGAATAACAAATATTGAGGGTTTCATTGCCTTGGGTTAATTATTAGGGTTGAGGAATACTCTCCACTCCTAGTCTTTTAACTTTGCTGTGTAATTTCTAAATTTATTTATATTTTTTATGAATTAACATTTATGTGTTGAGTTTCATTACTCTAAACTGAGTACTAAACCCGCTACATTGAATAGAATTTTATATTCTCACTTGATATTGAAGGTAAACTTCTTATTACAGTTTCAATTTCACGTAAAAGTAAACTCGTTTTTTTTTTATTATTGAAATGGGACTTGCCAATGTTCATTAAAATACCATACTAATTGTGGTTTCTAACTAGTTTCAGTTAAATGAAGTTGAAGGATTTATATAGACTCCTTGTCGCGTTAATACTCCAAACGTCCGCGTGACATTGTACAGTCTGTATTTTGTTGCTATGCGCTAAATCTGAGATGGATGTGCAGTTGGCCGACTATCTCCTGCCGAGCTGATGCGCGTGCGTGTGGTCTTGTGAACTCCCTTAGTTACAAGAGAGCAAACGCGCCGCCATTGGTGCTTACAAGACTCTCCTCTGCTTTCATTTATTTAAAGGGGTCTTCCTCATGCTTGTGCTGTACTACTGGCAAAAATATTTGCTTGAATAGCGTTATTTTTGCTTATTAATATATAATTTGAATAATTTACCCCTCAACTCTAAGAAATTATCTTCGTTAACATTTTCAAAAGTTTTAAGAGCAGTTAAGTTTTATAATAATTAAGCTTCAACGTAAACTGCTTGAAATAAATATTGAGACCACTGGTGGGAATAGAAAAGTTTTTTTCTCGCATTCGACTTGGTAATTCCCTACTCCTATTGGTCTGATTTCGCTTGTTTGTGAACTAAGCCTTTCTTTGTACATTTATAAAGCGATATCAAATAAAAGATTATTGTAATTTTAGGTTTCCATTCAAAGTCCTTCCTTGACGTTTTCTCTATTGCCATACAAAAATTTCTCCAAATATTACATTTATTATATATTACCATTTAGTCATGGATGGTATCTTACTGCTTCCAATTGAATCCACATGAGATTCTTCAAACCGTTTTCGTTTGCTTTCTAAGGAAAAACTCCTTCCTCTAGGTAGCTATTATAGGTCACCGACTGTGTCTTCTTTGTGCACTTAATGTTTTCTCCTAATATCCAATTTGGATTGTGATATTTGTTGTTTTGTGCTGTATCCAAAGCCAGTTCCAAGTCAATGTATTCCCACGGCAGAACTCTCGGTTAAAGGAGTTGTTCAAACCTACCTTCGAGTCATTGTGTGTCTTACATCATTCAACTAATCGTGAAGAGGAAAGGACCTCCATTAATTCTTGTGATACCTTCTTTTGTGTCTTTTACTCTTTTATCTTGAGCTATGTCAGATACATTTTTTCTTGTATTGTTCTTACCTAAAGTCGTATTGCATAAAATTCCTAGGGAATTTTAGCCTTCTCGAGGTAGTGTCTACTCCTCTTTCGAATAGCTAGGTTGCAGTATACTAAGGAATACGAATAAACCTTACGGTTTCCTGAGCCGAAACTGTTATTCATTTAGTAACGTCAATATTACGTATCACAGCTTTTGGACAATTTTTTTTTCAAAATCTCTCATTTCCGCCTGCAATATTATTTCTAGAGGGTGCTCGAGGATCTCCACTCAAAGCATGGTATTAACCTATTACTTGTGTTTTAATTCCTTGACTTTTCCTCTCAGTGTTAGAGGCTCTTAGTCTGCAAGTCGGGAGTTTTTTTGCAGAATAAAATGAGCTATTTTAATTATGCTGGAGGTCACTTTAAAATTGGGTTCACCTACTACCCTTTCTATCAATCGCTGATATGAGGGGCAATTTATTTATGTTCCAGCCTGATCTCTTTTAGAGAGAATGCGTTCGGGACGTGAGATAGCTCTATGGTTTTGAAAATCGTGTTTCACTGCAGTATGCGCAGTTGTTATCTTTGTATAAGTTTTCCGCATGGTGGAAAACCCTCCCCCTTATTACACTGTTTAATCGCAAGTCATTTAATAGCATTTTTAATCGAGGAATACTTCTCGTGTCATTAGCATTTCCTCGCTTTCTGTAGGGGAAAATTCAACGACCCAATGAACTGATTCTCTATTCCCTGGAGCCATCTTAAATCGGCGCGAAGATTTCTTTCCTTCTATATTAGTCTGCTAGGATTATCCATATTATCTGGGGTAATCTTCTATGCAATCATTTTTACCTGTCTTTATTCTTTCATTTAAACCTGTCTCTTTTCTTATTATTACACCATCTTCCATTACCTTCTTCGCCTTTCGAGTTCGGTTAAGAAGATATTCCGTGTTCTGTGTCATCCGCTTTATCAAGAGACTCTCAGCAGCTTTTTCAAAAGTTTTATTTTATACATTGCTTTGAAGCGCCAACTATCGTAAATTCATTTTTTCTTTTGTAAGTGTTCGCATTGACACTTCATAGTTTTGAAGTTCGTCTTTATTACTATCCGATTATTTTCCAAGTTCCCTGCCAACACAGGCGTCGTTTCAGCAACTTGCCAATTTTCGCTGAATGAGTTTTTTTTTTTTTTTTTTAATATTTTTCTCTGGTATATGGTTTATTTTTGTTCTTGTTTCCCTGCCATTAGGATGGATACGACTCTTCATGATTGGTCTCTCGTCTGCCGACTGGTGTCTACGTTTATTTTTTGTGCCCTTTTTTATTCTTCCTGTGGGACTCTAGCTGGCATTCCCTTACCGTTGTACCCCCGGGGATGGTTTAAATGTATTTTTATATTCGTTATCCTTCATTATACTAAGAAATATTTGTTGCAAGAGGTGTGAAAAATCCCTCCTACATTTTAAATTTCAAGGTGTTGATGTTGAAGTTAAATCTAATGAAATATTGTGGTATGCAATATTTCCACGAAAAATGATAACTTACAAAAACAATTTTAGTTAAATTAAAAATTGTGGTGATCTGTCTTTACTTTTTACTATTTTCCTCAAGAAAAAATATGAATTATAAGTATCTAGGAGCTAATTTTATTTCTGCTTTTAATTATTAGAATTTATTAGTCTACAGTTAAATAATTTAAATATCTTAACCTAATGTTTTTACACTTTCAAAATGTATAAATTACTTTCAAAATTTTTCCTTATTTGTATGACATATCATATAACAACTAAAGTGTTTGTTAAATTAGATTAGATTGGTAAAATAACTAATGCTTAAATCATTAATATAAATAAATAAATATCACTCGCTAATTCGATTGATGGTGCCTTCCATTGCAGGCCGAAACGGTGCAAGATACAAGATTTTTTCTAAACCTCTAACGGAACCCTAATTATTAAGTTAATAGTTCTGCTAACCAAAGGGTCATTATTCTACTTCGTGATATTGTAAGTTATTGTCCCATACTAGGGAAGGTGGTCCATTGATTAGTTCTCACATGAGTCCTCGGCTCTTTGTATTATGGTTTAATTGTATCTCAGGGCTTTAGAGCTATCAAGTTCAGGAGTAATTAGTCTACCTCGCCGGCAGCCATTAGAGCTACACTGAATGTGCCATTCGCACCTGTCGGATTTCACCGTTCCCATCTTAATCACCAGTTCTTGGTCGGCTCCACAGTGATTTATGCTGGCTCTACTGCTACTGGCAAATGCTACTGTCTGAGATCACCCTCAAAGCGTTGATGATTATTGATTTTGATGTAAGTTAACTACTATCTGTAAAATATGACTTTCTTCGACCAGTGTAAATTACTATATAAAAAGAGCTTAGTCAGGGATTCGGTCATAGGAATTGAATGATTAAAATGATTTCTAAACAAAAAACTTTTTTTTTCCTGGCCTAAATTTCCAGCCTTTATTAGGCTGAATACGAAAAAAAAAAAAAAAACTTAAAAAAATAATATAGAAACATGTCTTTACATCATAATACACGATTCAATAAATTAAATGTTAAAACTATGTGTAATCGACTGTATGATGATAAATACCGAACTTATTTATATATATATATATATATATATATTAGAGGGAGAGGGAAAGGGAGTGGGGGGAAAGAATGAGAGAGAGGGAGAAAAGAGAGAGAGAAATGAATTATTGCTCAACATGTGTTTAAAAAAAAATCAGCAATGATAAAATGAATAATACTTTCATAACTACAACACTACGTATAAAAAACTAATAAAAGTGCAAAAAAAAAATTGTAATAAATAAACGTATTAATAAAAGAAGCAAAAAAGATATTGAAAAATAAATTAGAAAATTAATAAATAAAATCAACAGTAGTATAACTGAAAATTAAATCATATAAATATTGTGAATAACGGACTATGTCGTTAAAAGAAACAAGGGATTTATTATACAAATTTGCTGCACCACAAATAAATCGATGCCAGACATGTAATATTTCCGGAAGTTCTTAGTAGAACTGCAGACAGTTTATTTTTCAATCAATTTACATAAATATAAGTGATAATAACTTTTTAAAATAAAAAGCTTTTTGGCTAATATTATATAAACATATAGTTTTCTGGATTACATTAATAGAATAATAAAACGCCTCTAACTTTGATTTAAACAAAATTTTTTTTGATAGGATATTGAATAAAACATACTTGATTGCCTGTTTCTTTTTTTTATTTTAACTTTATTTTTTTAAATACTATAAGAAGGTCATAATAAACAAACTGATAGCAGATCTTTCGTATTTATCGAACGTATTTGAAGAATAAAATTTGAACTACTACCTATCTGATTTCAAACGAACTGGTTTCTGCAAACCATCTTCTGGTGGTTAGAAGATGGTTAGCAGAAATTAATGAAGACGGATAATAGAAGGTATGATAGTTCTGTATTCATTGGTGGTGGAAATAACCTTTTAGATTATTTAAATTGGGATGTGAATGGATGGACTTCTTTGTTGGGAACCTGTCATTGTAGCTCAGTTACGTATCACTTATGGGGTTTTATAAAAATACCGAATTATACAAAATAGCACATTTATGTATTGTAAACATGGAGTCAGTTATTAGTGCGGTACGAGGCAACTTTAAATGGTTCTATGCAACTGTAGTGCGTCCTTTTAAAATGTTGGGAGTATTTGGAGAGCAGCGTTGAACAATCTTTTGCTGCGCGATTTTATAAGAGGATGATATGAAGTTACATTTCAATTATTGCTATAATGCTATAAGGATACTTTTTCCTATTGTAAAAAATAAAGTTTTCCTTCCTACTACATCCTTTGCTCTATTTACAGTTCAGCATTATTTACTATTTTTGTTTTTTTACTTTTTCTTTTTTCTTATTTAATGATATATAAATAATTTTTATGTGTGTAGTCAGAGCTGTTCTTGTTTTTTATTTATTTATTTTTTTTTATAAGTGGGCTATGGTATAATAAGAGTTAACATAGTCGGACTTGAACACTAACAATCTAATATAATTGATTTTTGTAAATAATTAATATATTCTTAATGAAGAATAAGATTTCAGTGATTCTACAAAATTAGTTGTATAAAAAGTAGGGATCACTATGTTCAAGAACTTTGATATTGACTTTCTTTTTGAAAAGCACTATACAGCTAAAATGGAGAGTTTGTTGTCCGTAGAGATCATTATCAGATGTTTTGTGTTGGGGTTCGGTCAAGGTAGATCCAAAAAATACAATTTAAAAAATATGTGAAAAGTGCTGTGCAGCTAGTGTTATGTTTACGTTTCCTTGTTGTGTCCAAAATTCCTCTTGATATATTAAGTGAATCCACTCTTAGAGTACTAGGAAAACTTACTTGTGATAAGATTTCGCAAGAGAAAACAAGTTTTCGTCTGACATATTCTTTTCTTCACTCTTGGTTACAGACTTTCATTTGCGTTACTCTTGAGAAATCCTAACAATTCTTTTGGATACTATCAAGTGCTTACGTTTACTTGCTTTTAAAACGTTTTATTCTGTCGATATTTTATTTTATATTTTAATTTTTTTTGTCATAAAATCATAAAAGACTACTGTATCGATTTAAAACCTGACGTTCAAAGTTAAAAGTTTTTCTTCTTCTTTCAATCCTCGGTATTCGCAATCAGAAAATATTTATAAATTCTGATTGTGATTACACTAGTCTTTTATGACAGAGAAGGAATAAAAGATGGTGGATGGGTTTTCGTAAATCAAATATGGGAGCATATTTAAAAAAAAAAATACTTGAATTAGTAATTAGTACTTGATGGGAATGTTCTAGAGGGAAGTGTTTATTGTATTCCTCTTGTGTTCTTGATCTTCATAATGAAATGGTTGTTTAGCGTGCCGTGAGAATCGTACGGCGAGCGGCCGAGTGGTTCTCGTGTTCCGAGGTCGGTTCCTCAAGAGCACGTCATCGGCGGGCGGCCTTGCCCGCTGTCAGCTGCTCCGAAACACGCCTCTGTCTGGGCACTTCTCCATTTCCAACATATGGTGGCACATGATGAAGGGCCGTCTTCATGGATTCATAAATCGCATCTATTTACATTTCCTACAGATATTGAGCGAACTAAATTGGAATTTGAGTAGTCTGAGACCTTTTGTCTTGTTTCTATAGTGTCTTGCATTATAACTCTTGGACTAACTTGAAATAATAGTTAGTAATTGTTATTTTGTTGGGGTTCGGACAAGGTAAATTAAAAAAATACAATTTAAAAAAAAATTTGTATTTTTTATTATCTTTCAACTTATTGGCTTACATTGTAAGGGCTATAATGAAGGTGAGAGAAGACGTCGTGTCACCAGGATCTCATATTCATGACTGAATCAGTCATGATCTCGCCTGAATCTCGCCTTCATGATAGCCCTAAAAATGGCTTACAATGTAAGCCGAAACGTTGGCAGATAATTAAATAATACACTTTCTTAAATTTTATTTTTGGATCTAACTTGATCGAACCCTAACAAATAACATATAATAATAACCTGTAAGGCCAGAACTCTTTATTTGAACTTAAAATAATAATAATTCTCAAATATAAAAAAATTAATTTTTTTCTGTAGATAATTTATAGCTTTCTGTAAATTTTTCTTTCCTGTTTAATTAAAAAATATATCATTAATTTGATAAGGTTTCTTGAACCTTATATATTAATTTTTTTCCCCTGGTGCTTATTTGATTTATATTTGTTTATGATGTTGTTATTTTACTCTTAAATACGCTGTCCAAAGGGATTAATTTGAGTGGACTTCCGAAAGATGAATACAATTTCATGCAATAAAACTGCTTTTCTATAAACAGATATAGAAATAGAAATGTTTAGAAGTGTTGGAACTACTTTGTTCTGCGTTTAGCGCCAGGTAGGGTGGGTGCTTCGTACTTCTAGCAATTAACTGACCCTAATGAATTATTTTCTCATATATTCATATTATTTGTTCAATATTATTATCATTTTTATTTGAGAGATAAACTTATCACATTGATTACAATTTTTCTCTCGAAAATGAAGCCTTTTAATTACCGTGTGGGTTTAAAATTGGGTTGGTAACATAATGTGACAGTCCATAATGATCTTAAATATTTTATGATATAATTAAAAATATATGAATTTAAATAGTTTGCTACTTGTGAAAACTCAAAATATAATGAACACGCTTTAAGGTAATTGTGGTACATTTCTTGTCGATTTAAAACATTTTTATTGACGAGATTGGATAGTGCAATTGTTAACTCCGGGAGTGTCTCTTACGTCTCGACCTATTATCTTAAATCCAGACTAGTTTCTCTTTTAGGAATAATCAAACACAGCATAACCCCCTCGAAAATGTCGGCTATATTTCTTTTTTTCTAAATAATAAGTAGTATAGTTCAGTAAAAGGATGTCTGATGTTCGTAAGATCTGCTAATATGACATGATGACGTCAGAGGACAATGAGTTTGTTAGGCAGGAGTAAGAGCTTTGTCCCACGCGATCTTCAACTGCCTTAATGAATGTGAATGGCTTGCCATTACCAAGGCTCTTACAGATTCCAACAGCGGCTGTTACTCTCCTCATGGCGAGGTACATGTTTTCTGTCGTTCTGAACTGCTCAAATTTTTTTTTTTTTTTTTTTTTTTGGCAAAGATGCCAGTATTTTGTCTCTCTTTACAAAATTCCAATAAATGTTTAAGTCAGCCCTACTTCCATCAGACAGACATTATAGTTCAATGGTTCCGTATCTTCGCTCTGCTGCTATCTACGAGTAATTTGTCAAAGTCTATACTTGAGATATGAGTTAGCACCAGTCCATAGATATACTATGAGCTAAAACATCTTGAGTTTCTCTCATACATCTCCATGATATGCTGGTATTCTATACGCATATCCCCTCTCGCTCTGAATTTATCTGTCTTACTCCTCGCTTTCATTGTTAGAAAATTTGTGTAATATTTTACATAAACCTCAACTAATGAATTGCTAATTCCTCCGAAGGACAGCTTCATTTTGCTTCTCGTCATACCAAAAAGTATTTTAATTTCCAACTTATGTGCCCCATCAAGCATTGTAGTCAGTAATGGTTGTTTGCATAAATATTGGTATATCCACACTAAAAAAAATTAAATTGATTAATATTTTCTTATAATTTAATGACTAATATATTGTATGTAAAGTTTTTTCCGGGTTGGACCGTGTAAAGTTTTTGATGGTTGCCGAGCTTTCGCACATCCTGTGATGGCTTCTTCAGGGCTGAATAGAGAATGAGAGGTGATAAGGGATGTGAAGCTTGAAATTGATACAAGGCTGGATAGTTATAGAAAATATGGTGGGAGAGGGTACTGCGAATTTGGTGGGCTGACATATTATGGGCCCTTATGTGCCCTTCTGTCCTGCTCGTCGACACTATATTTCTGTAACGCGATATAGTAATGTATTTTCGTGGCATTATTCTTGTTTCTCTAACAAGTGCAAAGGCTTTGTACTCCATTTATCTCTTATTACTATTCTTATTAAAAATCATATTTTAATTAAACTATTTATAAGCCACCATAAGTATTTTTTATTTATGACATTTTATTTTTAATTACAAGAAGAAATGTACAGTGCTTTTAATATTGGACTAATAGGAGTGAAATTTTATGCGATTGGAGAAATTATACTTGCAATAATTTATTTCGATGTTAAGAAATTCACTTAGTTTGAGCTACTTAAGAAATTTTCATATTATTCTTTGGTGGTTCTATTGAGAAAATTTTTAAAGGCATCGACTTAGTTCGAACGTGAACGGCTTGATTTCCTGCTAGGAAATATGCTAAAATGACTTCCGTCCGAAAGTGATATATTTTCCTAATTATCATATAGTTCCTAATGATGATGCCTAATTGCCTATGAGCACGATCCAGTAACTATAAAGGGTTGTGTTGATAGTTATTTGTTTTCAATGGCCAAGTTGACGAAACTAAAACTCTCATCTATTGGGCGATCGTGCAGATCATGAATGTGTATAGCTCTATAATTTCGTGTCTTTAGTATCTCAATTAGCTACCGAAAATTTTGTTTCATAATTCAAAATATTATTTATGATCTAGTGGTGTTATGTTGACATTCTTATCCTCCACCTTGAGTATGTCGTATAATGTGGATTGGTCCATTTCAAAACAGGTACAAAAGAGTAGAAAATGAGTACTCACAGTCTTTAATCACCTCCAGGTCACTGTGTTACCCATGACAAAATACCAAATATCTTATGACAAAATATCACAGATATAGCACAAGATCGTAATCCGCAAAGGGGAACGTTCAGAGTCAGTGCATTTTATGGCCATTTTGAGAAAATTCAAAAACTAAATCGACCTTTTACAGGATGGAAGGTTACAACCGATTTATCTTTGGTCGCATATAGAATCTATTAACTGAAAATATTATTAAGAAAATAAATTAAGTATGAATACATAATAGAATAAACAAAGTCGTTACTATAAACAAATACGAAAAGTAGCTTAAGTGATAAATCGGCAGCTTGTTTCTTTACAGCCGTAAATGACGTCATGGCAATAAGAGGCATCAGAACACCACTACAATGTTAATGTTAACTTTTCTTTAAATTTGATTCATTCTTTTCTCACTTTCATTTTATTGTAAGGTGAAAACTTTTGTTTGAAAATTGATTATATTTGGAACTAGTTGTGAAGTGTCTCATTTCTTTAGATAATTTCATCTACTTGTTGGATTTGAATTAGTTTTAGATTTTATTGGAGATTTAATAGTGTGACATTTTTTTTTTTGCCAAAGTGTTAGAGTAATACATTTTTCTAACTTTTTTTTTTTTTTTATACCACAATCACTTGTTTCTGTTTAGTTTACTTTAGGTTTAAAAATAAGCTCTATTGCATTATTTAATCAAAACAGACTAGTGGTTGCAATTTTTTTTTTTTGGCCGAAATTAATTTGTGCATTTATTATAATTATTAATAATTTATTTTATTAATTTTGTTTATTTAGAAGGACATTTTACACGAATCCTGATATTTTCTTCGCTATTGGATAACTGAATGCAGATGATGATAGTTAAACAGACCGGCGTGTGAATTAGCGCGGTTCAAGTGCACGTTGTGGTGTCCAGTCCTTTCTTGTGCTACGGCCCCCGACTTAAGCTCTCACGGGCTACTTGTCTCACACGGCGAGCTCTGTCAAAAACCTTCTTCGCGCCTCCAATTTTTTTCTGGATCTCCGCGAGTAGCTTCTATGCGACTTATCATTCACCCATTATTATTATTATTAGATTATAGGCTAGCCAAATACACTGTAGTATTCCTGCTTGGTCCTGCGTTACCATCTTCCATTCGTGATGGTGAGTTTTAAGTTTATTGAATGGGCTAACATACTTTCGAAGGCTAGGAGGTAATGCCATCAATCTTTAGATGTGGTGCAGGTCTCTGCATAATTATTAGGATTGGGTGAATGCGAATACCTCTGAAGAAAGACAGTTTTGTAGGTATGTTAATTGCTTGATGGAAGAAAATTTGGACCATTTGAAAAATAGTTGAATCATCTTTTGGAAAATTTCTATTATCTCCTTTTGGAATGTTCGCTCTTCTTATATTATTGGAATTCAATAAGTATGTTAGGGAGACTATAGAATGTGAATAGGGATATTCAGGAAGGAATGGATGGATGGAATTCAATAGGCGAAGAGGGGCCTTTCTATTAGCCACGGTATATTCTTGGCCTCCTTCGAAGCAGAACTAGCTCTGGAGGAGATTGAGTTCGCATACAGGGAATTTGTGAGAATTAAAAAAAAAAACCTCTTCCCATAGCCTATCGATTACTTGTGTAAAATGTACTAATGAAGTCATATTTGTTCTACTAAACCGAGAAAATTATATTATAATCGCCTTAGATTAGTACTCTTTTAAGGGAAAAAACCAACCTACAGAGTCAACTATTTCCTTTAAAATGCTTAAACATATAATCAACTGTTGTTTTTTTTAAAATTGTTTTATTTTATTATTTACAGAACAAAGAGGACAAAGCCAATTTAATGCACAGTGATTATTTTATTTCACACTGAACTTTCAAGGCCTCTACTTCAGAGCCCAGACACTCTACTTCAGAGCCCATGCTGCTACTCTAATAGCGCTCAATGCCATGAATCTTCTATAATTCAGCGAGAGTACTGTGGCCATTGTGCCTTAGCTCTAATATTGGTCTTAAATGCGTTATGCTTAAAATAAATTGAAATTTTAAAATAATTTGATATTTTTTTTTATAAATTTATAAAAATCTTATAAATTATATTCTTTAGAATTAAGTTGTAATAAAACACTGCTATTTATTACCCTATTGTTTTTATACTATTTAGAATTTTAAAAATTGCTTTATTTTCCCTTTCTTTTCTTTTCGAGCATGTCTAGAGCAAAGTTTAATTTTCATACCTTTTACGCTAATTCGGCTTGTTTAACTTTCGTAATTTACTATTTTTAAATAATTCTTTATTGACAGGTGGAAAATATTATACATTAAGCAGGTTCTGCGTGTTTGGAGCTTTGGAGACTCCAAGTCAGACTTATAAGAGTTTAATTAAATAGTTTTTTTATGAAAGAAAAAAAAATGACAAAAATGTATTCTTTATGGGATGGTTTTCTTTCTTTCCAGTGAGATCTGGAATCTCAGCCAGCCCTACTACATCTCGGCCATCTTAATGACTGTGATTTGCAAAACACCTTCCGGCTCAGAGGAGAAATTAAGTCCATTTGCATCCGTCCTAACTTTATGACGTAGCCATGACGGAACCTTGAATAATTCTTTTCATTCTTGCTCCCTCTGCTTAACACTGCTTAAAACTGAAGCTGAGCATGATTTAATTTACCTACTGATTAAGGTTTTTTTTTACTTGGTTGGGAATACTTTGTCATTTGAATTTACAGTCCTGTAATGTGCTGGAAAATACTTATAACTGTGACTTACTTGTAAAAATATTAGTATCTCGGTTAGGTAACAATGATGACAACTACTTTAACTTCTGTTTATACATGAAAAAAAAAATCACAATATCTTTTAAAAATGTATACAATAGTAGATTCCACATCATTAGAGCATACATTTTGTAAACTATTTAAATAAAAATTTCCCGCTAACAAAAATTCAAGTCATTGCTCATTTAAGACTTGAATAATGTCTCATTAAAAATTAGAATAATGTAATTTCATAGACTCTTCTTCCTCCGGGATGATCCCAACAAGGACAACTTGTTGGTTATTTTTTTTTTTTTTGTCGTTTCGCACATCCAGTAATGGATTCTTCAGGGCTGAATGGAGAATGATTACTTTGATGTATTTAAATAATGGAATGATTTCATTTGCAGAATAAATAAATAGGAGAATTGTATTCCCTTCACAATTAATTGCCCAATGTATAAATCATTAAATTATCCCCCCCCCCCTTAAGTGTACTACAAATGTTTTGCTAAGTGACTTAACAGAAAGACCCAGGAGGCTGTAATTTTCCGCCCCGTGTTTCTATGCTTATGTAGCAGTCGGCAGCGACTCGTGCAGGGGCTCTGTTGTTCTGTAGGAGTATTATGGCGTCGCGGCGACCTTGCCTGCAGTTTTGAGATTATGTCGCCGCGTATGCTTCAAACATAGTTCAATGTTTAGGAGAAATGATACTTGCATTGAACAATTGTAGTCCACAGCGTAGTAGTACAGCTATGTTCAGGTGGTAAAGTGAATTCGAAAGGGGCACTTTCGTTGTGGTGGACGCTGAGAGAAGTCGTCGAACATCGATAGCAGAAGAAAACAATTCGATTGTAAGGTGCTTGATGAATATATCGATAGGTGGAGAGTGACTACACCTTCGTGTACCAGTAGTTCATTCCATTTTGAGAGACCATTGGAAGGCAAAGCAAACTTTGTGATCTGAGTCTGACCGAGGAGAAAATTAATTTCCTTTTCTTTCCTCTTAAGCCCAATTACATATTATTTGCCATCATGTAAATTGTTTTTTTTTGATAACTGGTATGATTATATTCGATAAGGTATTTGGTAGATTCTTACTGAAACGAAGCTATTAAATCAAGAATAAGTCCAATGGCGATTAGATGATGTATAGAATCAATGTTTCAGGTATTTCCAAAATGTATGCTATGCTATGCTATCTGATGTTAATTTCTCCTTGTGCCTACTCGTGATTTAAATATTTTTTTAATGTAACAAAATAATTTTTTTTTCTAGCTCCCTTTGCATATCTTGTAGAACATTTAACGTGGAATTACGCACCACAATTAATATCATTATTTAAAAATGAAATATTGGAAAAAAAAAAAAATACCAGACTCTAACAATGTTAGCTCCTTCGAGTATAAGACGATATATTCGTATTTCTTAGCAGTTTAGACTCGGAGTAAAATGCGGGGAGTTGGAGAGATTATCTAATCTGCCTTGGTGGTGTAGGGGTCAGCATACCTAAGTTGGAGACTCGGGTTCGATTCACGGCTGAGGTAGTAAATTTTATTCTGGTTTTTTTTTTTTGCATTTTTTAAAACAAAATAATGTTTCAGTAGCTTTAAAGGAGTATTTAAAAAATACCGTGCAGTTTTGAGATTATGTCGCCGCGTATGCTTCAAACATAGTTCAATGTTTAGGAGAAATGATACTTGCATTGAACAATTGTAGTCCACAGCGTAGTAGTACAGCTATGTTCAGGTGGTAAAAAGAATTCGAAAGGGGCACTTTCGTTGTGGTGGACGCTGAGAGAAGTCGTCGAACATCGATAGCAGAAGAAAACAATTCGATTGTAAGGTGCTTGATGAAGATATCGATAGGTGGAGAGTGACTACACCTTCGTGTACCAGTAGTTCGAGAATAAATTTTATTTATTTGATATTCTTAAATCACTTTCATTGTAATTGAATATAAGTTTTTTTTATCTGATTTTGATGATGGAGAGATTATCTGATGGTTGATGATTATCAAAATTCCATATTATTGTGAGTGTACGGTAAAGTGGGGATTTTTATTTTTAAATTTGTCATATTTGTTCTACGAGAGATTAACATATGACTTATATTATTGTGGAAAGCTTAGCATTTAGTGAACAGCATAGTATTTGGAAGACACTTAAGAAACAAAGAAGGCCTCTCTGATTCGCGGCGAGCGGTGGCGTAAGACAATACCTGTTGTGTTACTGGCGCGCACAGAGATCTGTCTAGGCCGATATGGTAATGGCGTGAAAGTGGTCTCGGGCCTGTGATTGGGATCCAGGAAGCGGGTAGATAAAGGCCGACTTCCCACCGCTGCAGCACAGCTGACTGCTGCTATCCCAGTACTCTCAATCCCCTATATTGCACTGGGATAACGAGAGCCGACTCTTACTTACTTGCCAACTATACAAGCTGCATCAAAGGAAGAAGAGCGACTACATATCGCTATGCACTCTGTAGCAAGCCACAGCCGCTCTGTCGTAGGGGACGAAACGAAAATACTAAAATAAGTTTAAAAAAGAGAGTTTCTTTTACCGTAGTTATTATTCTTAGATGGTTTTAGTTGGGGTTCGGTCAAGGTAGATCCAAAAAAAATACAAATTTATGAAAAAAAAAGTGTATTTTTTTAAAAAGATTATCTGCCAACGTTTTGACTTACATTGTAAGCCATCTTCAGGGCTGCCTATCACGAAACCGAGAGAAGAGGACAGGAGTCCTTAAGTTCACATTTCCACGACTGTCCCTAAGTTCATATTTCCATACCTCAGTCATGGAAATGTGAACTTAGGGACAGGACGTCTTCTCTCGTCATCATGATCGCCCTGAAGATTACAATGTAAGCCGAAACGTCGGCAGATAATCCTTTATTAAAAAATACATTTTTTAAATTTGTGTTTTTTGGATCTACCTTGACCGAACCCCAACTAAAATCATCTAAGAGTAAAATGAGTTTAGCATCAGCAATTATCAAGAAGAATATATTTTTCATTTTAAATAAAGGTAAAAATAAATAATATCTAATGTGTAGAAGTATTGTGTCTGTAGAAATAAAGTTGAAGTTTATAAAATTTTTTTTTGTTTTTTTAATGGCATGTCAACCGTTGGTCATTAACGCCAAGGAGATATTTTCAGAAGCGGGAAGATATTTTCAAGAAGAAGAATTTCTTAGCAATAGGTCATGGTGAGGTATAATGAATTTTTAATGCGAATAGTTATTATGTGGATGTACATAGTAATTTCTTTGTGCTAGGAAACTATGAAAATTATAAGAATAAAAAATCGAGAGAGAATAGAAAAGAAGCATACTGAAAATGCATCTAGATAAGATTTAATAGCCTGCCCTCTTTCAGAAAGCTCATTACAGAGTCGATGACTTTATCGTCATCCAATAGAATTTCGTCTAGAGTCCCATTTAAGTTATATTTTTTCCTTGTTTTATTAATATTAAATAAGATACACATTTTTAAAAATTTTACCTTAAAAAACCTTTAAATTATGTTGTATACTACGAAAAATAAATAATTATTTATTAAACTGCTCTGTCTAAACAGTTTGTTGAAATCGCTATTTTTTCGGAAGGAATAAATATTCACAAGTAGATGAAAAAAAAGAATCCCAACTCGAAGAGTAATGTCACTCTTTAAGTTGGGATTTTTTTATTTAAATGTCGCGTTTTAGTAAGAGCCGTTGATTATTGACCACAAACTGATTTGCATTTTTCCTTGGCTTGTTCGTGTGAGGAGCACAGTATAACACCAAGCAAATTCCTCAGCAATCCATTTTTATTTATTGAATACTTGTATTTGATCTTACCATGCCGTGTAAACTCCAGTCCTAATGTCTGGAATTTCAGAATAAGAAAAACACTGAATATATCATGTGTAATTTTAAAAGCATGTCATATACAATGGGGTTTATCAGCGAAATTGAAACTGCCGAATAGTATGAACATTGCTGGACTTATTTTGAATTACTGATTAACTTTATCTCCAAATAAACCAAGTTTTTTTTATGCGTTTTGATAAAAATTAATATCACTGTAATTTTGCAAATATTTTTAATTTGAGCTGGGTTTTATTTTATTCCTCACTCCTGATATTCTAATTAAGTTAATCAACAGTACATATAGGTATATGGATAATTATTTAAATTCTATATTATGTTCACTTGAACCTTAAAATGATTTTAATGATATCAATTGTTTCAGGTAAACAACGACTCTTATCCAATTAAATTTGCTGGTTAACTGATATTAATTTTAAATAATTATTTGAGTGCTATTTATCGAGAAACGTTGTATTTAATGAAAAATGCGGAAATGAAAAAAGGCTTCGCCTTTAATTAAGTATCGAATTTAAGGTTTATCTTCTCTCGTAGTTATGCTAATTGAACACTTCAATTATTAATTTAATTACCTGGAATGTTAAATTTTAATTAAAAATGCTGCACTAGGCGTAAAATGTAGTAGTATGATACTGAACACCAATTTATTTTCGTATTGGTAAGGTATATATATTAACCATTACATTGCGATTTCAATAGTTATTCATTAACTTCTATATCGGACTTGATTCCGGTAACTTGAATAATAAGGCCGATGTAGTTTGAATGCAATTTTATTTGAACTCAAGGTTCCTGTTAACCCTCCCCCTCCTCCCTTCCTTCAATTCAATTACTAGAGCTATGTATTTAAATACGGTTTGTGATTTTTTTCTGTGAAAAGCTGTTGATATTTCAAGATTTTAATATTATAATTTAGTTTTTAGAGAAAGTTTTACTCCTAGAGTTGTTGTTTTTTTTATATACTTAACTCCTTAACCTTTCTTTTATCATAAATCAAAAAATTTCATTTCTTTACACATAAATAAATATTACATTCTCTATCTGTCATTTGACTTAATATCACTAGAATTTTACAGTGATGGTCAAATTTTTACAGTATGATAAATATTGCAATGATATGGCGTTTTTTAAAAACTTGAAAACATTTGATCGTACTTTACATTAATGTGTAGCCTTGGGTATATCCAGGTTTGCTCATGGGTTCCGTTCGTCTAGCAATACTTTCTTTGTTGGTTCAAATCCCGCCCCGGACAAGCTTTTTTCGATAAATAATAGCTTAATAAGAATGATTATTAATACTGACTTGGTATGATTATTTTCGCTAAAGTGCATTGATAATATTCTTCCATATTTCCATCGGCTAGGTGGTGTGTGAGTGGAATTGCTGGCAGAAGCTCCTGACGTCAGGGATCCCTAGAAATATGTAAATGTGTAAATGAGAGCGGGCGCTATTTCCATGAAACATGTTTGATATTCAACTGCTTGAGATTTCCTCTTACTTATGATACAAGTGGTCAATCATTTTGGAAATATCTTCTGCCGTTAATGAATAGTTGGTTTGTTTTTCTCTCTCGTCCTAATGATACTCTTGGTACTAATAAATTTGAATTCATCAATTTCTCATCTAGTCTCTGTTGAAATTAAACTCTTTTGTTTTCCCACAAAATTTTGTGTTTTATTACTTTTATTACTGAAAACTAAAAACTGCTATATGTTTTTTAAAAAAGTTTTAATCATAATGGGACTAAAACCTGCGATTTTTTTTATTTAAAAAAAAAGCGATTTTGTTGTGATGTTTTAATTATTTAAATAGCTTCCACCATTACCTTGATTTAATATAATACATTGAGAATATTTTAGAGCATTAGTTTCAGATTTCTTATTGTCATTTGTTAAATATTGTTGTGCACTTATCATTTACATTACAGTAGTAGTAGTAGTAGATTGAAGGGCAATCAACTTCTAGGTTATTACGCCCTATAAACACCCCCTAATATGTCCACTATAAATCAGTTAATAAAATACAGGAATCAGGATTATTTCGCCCACTATAACAACCTAAATTAATGGATTTTTTATTTATTTCAATATTATTATATATTTAATAGATTTTAATAAATAAATTATTATTAACTAAAATAATAAATAATATCTCATTCTTTAATTTAGATTTTCCGGGCTATACCTGCTTTTTTAAGAAAGTTTAACAGCCCATCCACTGTAGAGGGGTTGTTCCCAAGCCACTCTGCCATATTTCTTCCAATGCCTTCCCTAGTGAAGTAATTCTGATAAACTGGGCAAACCTCATTTACATTACATGCATTGAGGATTCCTGTAACACTTTTGTGCTATAGAGGAGAAAAAAAAAATCGTTTATTTTCTTACATAATATAATTCTTTTTCATTCTTATTTGTATACAAATTAGTATTAATTGTTCAAAAATTGTAATGTTGTCTTGAAAGAAGTAAATTAAGTAGAATAGGGTTGTTAAGTTATTGGGTTCAGTTCGCTTTCTTCAGTATCTGATCTATAAGAGAAAACAATTTGAAAGTGGGTAGAACGAGTGGGTTGTGATTTTATCTGGTGAATGATTGAAGGACATTTTTCTCTTGTAGAGCTGTACAATATTCAAATAATTATGAAAAGAAATAGATAATTCAGCATGAAGAAAAACCAAAAAAAAAATTAATAGAAAAAAAAAGTCCCTCAATCTGGAGCTTTGTAAACTAAACAAATTCCTCAGTAACAAACTTGATGGATGTTGGTCTTCAAACATTCCATGTCATATAATCCCACACTTGTAGAATATATATTTGATCAATAAACATATGGAATGCATTCACCAGTAAAGCTTTCATATGTGCCCCCTTTGAACCTACAAAAGAAATACGACTATGCCAGGTTCAAAGGTGGCACATATTAAATTTTAAACACCTGTCGTGTTCCATTGTTCTAATCCGCCTTTCCTTACTAATTGTTCGATTGGGATTCAGTGATGAACTCATTGTTGAGAACTACGGACTGTGGTGAGTTGAAAGATGCACACACGTCCTACTTGTGTATAGTAGGACATGTGCATAGTTGGAGAAAATGATGTGTAATCCTACATTCACACGCGCACACATGCATATACGTTCGAGCAGTTGTACACCGTCAGTCGGTAGGAGAAGCTCGAGCTAAGGCAATGGAGGTCCTCATGATAGTGTGACTTCGAAACTCCTCAAATGATAAAAATAATATTTATGTACATATATACGGGTATATATATAGGGGAAGAATTTCATCTTAATATAAAAATTACATATAAAATCACCTTCGCCCCTGACTAAAAATGAACAATGTAATTATGTTCATAAATTTTGGTCTATCTCCTATGCCTTCTCTCAACCTTCATCTATTTTCACATATGGTAAATATTCAACTTTTTTGCTTTATTATTTTTTTAAAATGTTAATTATTACGAAAATATTTAGATTATAACTTTTGGTCTTTACCTTTTCCCCCCCGTCTCACGGCTGATTTCTGCTTTTAAAGAATTTATCGAACTATTTGAATTAAGAAGCTTTAATTCCTTATTCGGTATAATATATATATATATATAGTTTTTAGAGTAGTAGTAGTAGAT
>KZ806925.1:399066-409484 GCA_000696205.2 Oncopeltus fasciatus | reverse complement strand
ATATATATATATAGTTATTTATCATTGCGATAAACTAAATAATTCTGCACAATAGCGTATCATATTTTTAATATAGAACTCTTATTTAATTATTTACAGGTTACTCGTGTCACCATTTTTCTTATTGACGAACTCATTCTTTGTCTATCACTTTATTCCCTCTTGTAATTTCCAATATGAAATTTATGAACTAGCCTAGTCTGGCTATTATATTTATCTGGTAAACCTTATGTCAGATTGGGACAACTTATATCTTCCGTTTGGTGCTTTTAATTCAATTTTAGCATAATATAATTGCTAGGAATATAAAGTAATCATGCTAAAAAGAAACCATTAGGTTTACACCCGTCTCTGCTATTTTTAAATAGTATAGTGTGATCTCTCCATATCACTGGAACGTGCTCTTCTAGATGTCGTCTCTTTATTCCTTTCTGTTGGGGAACGGTCGAGTTCTATTTTTCTTTAAAGTTTTTGAATGTAAGATAATATGGTATGACAATACCAACCAAAAATCCCTTATTTAAAGGTCGAAATATCTTGAAATGTTTCCAAAGTCGCATTATGGGATCAATAATATTAGCTGATTTCCCTTCAAGAAATATACTAATTGCAACAATCAATTCTAGTTTTGATTTTTTTTTTCCTCGCAATTGTCAAGCGTTTTAAGACGTCGTCCCCTTAGTATGTCTACTCTTGCATGTCAACATGGGCAGGGCTAACCTTGTGTCGCCCCAACCCCGGTGTAGATCTGACCAATTGACATAGTTCCTTGTCGAGAGCTAATGGGGCATGAGGACATCGTTCCTTGTCAACTTCCACACGAGGCGGGAGTGTCCCGGCACAATACGTCATAACTGCATCCGGACCCTCTCTTGTAGTAATTCAGTTTTAAAAGGATAATATTTAAAATTTAAATTAAAAATGGAATACAACCTAAATTCACCGACTTCTGAAAAAAAAAAGACCATTGACAAGTAAAATATGATTGAATTTGGTTGGCAATTGAATTTGGTTGTTCTTTTAATTTGAATTTTGTGAGGAGATGTTAGTGTTGGGAACTGAAGAAATAGAACTGATTTGTAAACGAAAAAAAGTTGGCTTAATTTTTTGCCCTTCATCAAGGCAAATGATAAAGGCAAATTGGTGCAAAGAGAGACTCCTGTTCTACGGAAATTAAATCATGACTGTTACATTTTTATTTGAATCCTACAGGGAGCTAGAATAAAAGCTCTCTAGCTGAGCGAGGGATCGAACACTATCCGGGCGGGTGCGTTAACCAATTGCGCCACCGAATGAGCTGAAAAAAATTTCTAGTTCCCCGCACTTCACTCCGAGTCTAACCACCAAGCATGACGAATTTATCGTCTCGTACTCGGCGCAGACAAAATTGCTAACTATTTACTAGCTCCTTGTACGATACAAATTAATAATGACATGTGGGATCACTTTATCATAGTTATCATCATGATTTGATACATTTTATTTCCAATAAATGGATGTTTACATATATTTTTTTTTTTCAGTTCCCAAGACCGAATCCCTTACTAACCCCTCCCCATAAAGCCTCGTCGATTAACTAATTACAACCCAATTGAATTGTTATTTTTTATACTGTGATTTCTTGAGTATAGTTTCAGTAATTATTGCGATTTCTAAAGCGTTATATTTATCAGGGATATTTCGGTTTCCAGGTAAACAGCTAATCCTTGTCAAATAATATTGTTCCAATGTGTAATATAATCATTTTAATTCATCAGACTGAGCTATTTTCCATTTAAACAAAATTTCAGTCTACTCCAACAATTTGTATAGGAAGACACTTGTTTTTTTATTTTCTTATGAAAAATAAACAATTGTAATTGGTCCTGAAATTCAAGATCACTACTCCCCCCTGAAAATAAGTCATTTTATGTTTCATGAGACTTGCAATGGATAAAGAAAAATGCTAGTCGTACATGAAACTTTTCGGGTGAAGCAAATACTTAATGTAATTTTGTATTTAAGTTTATTTGTTTCCGATGCAGTGCTTTATTCAGATAAGTTTAACTAAACGATTCTAATGAGTTTAATCTGAGGTTTAAATTCTATGAATTACTCTAACAGCCAACCTGTGCAATTATCGAACTTCGTACGTACGTCATCATTATAACACTTATTCTATTAAATGCTTGCAAGCGGGTTTTATAGCTTGGAGTGACATTCAATATTTACCTGTTAAATGTAAATAAAACAGTACATTGAAATAGAAATAATGCATTGAGTGATAATTGTGAGAGTGAACTGTTTACGTTGTATGGAGAGTTTTTGACCGCTGAGATTGTTAGTAGAGAATTTTTATCGAGGTTCGATGAAGATTGAAAAAAAATCTCAATTTAAAAAATATGTAATATGTATATTTACCATTTCATCTTCCGGGTTGGACCGAGTCAAATTGTTCTTATACTTCTTATAAGAACAATTTGACTCGGTCCAACCCGGAAGATGAAATGGTAAATACATCCGACGACCGACGAAGCCTACGTGAACATGTAATATGTATGTTTTTTTTGTAATCTTCCGACATTTCGGCTTACATTGTAAGCTTTCTTTCGGGCTATCATGAAGGTAAGGGGGGACGTCTAGCCACCTGGACCTAATAATTTTGTCGTCTTTTCTCGACTTAATGATAGCCCTGAAGATGGATTACAATGCAAGCTGAAATCTTGGCAGATAATGATAAATACACGTTTTTTTAATTGTATTTTTTTGGATCAATCTTCACTGAATCCCAACAAAAATTGTTTACATCATATATTAGTGGGTTTAATAATTTTACATATGTTTAATGGAATGATGATGCATGATGAATTTTTCACTTTGGATATAAGCTATTAAGATTACTCACATTTTTCTTATTAGATGTAAATTGTAGCACGGATTTTTTCAGCTGACCGTAGAATTCTCTTTTCAATTCTCATCGCCGTGACTTATGAGAATATGTATTATACCGGTTAGATAGAGAAAACACGCACGCACACACACATCATACATACATATTTATATGTGGGAGACAGAGTCCTTCAGACCTGACCTGCAGGCGGCCAGGAAAGCCTGGGGTATGTTATCTTTGCTTAGGGGGGATCAGGGAAAGGCCAGGAATGGCAGAACCTTGTTGCGACACAGCTCTGATGAGGAGTTGTGGAAGCGATCATATGGGCTTCCATAACGGAGAGAGGTTCGTTACATTCTGCTGATTCATTCGGCGGTGCTATATTCTTGCAGTTTTATACTTTTCTACAAAGGTCACCCTGTTAAATATATGGTTTGTCTTAGGGAGGGAAGTCTGTCTAATCAAATGTAATTGCCTGGTGTTCCCTATTTTATGATATTTATTTTTAATGTATTCCTGGCTCACTGATAAAAGTATAATAATTGCAGTGGGAAAACTACTTAACAATTTTATATGGGTTTTTAAATTAATATTGCTCTTATCCTAGTGGAAAACGTAATTTAAATTAAACTTCTTTAGAAGTTAAAAATTTTTATCAGTGTGACTATTTTAAAATAAACTTCCGCATTTTAACTTCATAAATCACTACAATTATTGAAATGTAGATATCGGGGTGTATATTTTAAAATACTTTTCTAATACTTTTACTTCATCATAATGTTTAGCTTGAAGAGATTTATTAGTTTTCTACAATTTTATAATGAAAAATATAGAAAATGATATTAATTTATTGCATTAAATAATAATTAAGATAAACAATTTGAAAATTTTTAATATGCTGTCAGCCATTTACGGATTTTTGAAAAAAACAATGTTAACCATTCTCGTATAAAATGCTCATTATCGACTTATTTTTCGACGAGAACTTATAAACTCACAAAATGTTAATCTATGATTTTTAGTCCAGGTCACCTGCTTGACTTATATTGTACTGAACAAGCTGATTAAATAACCATATTTTAAAATATTGTGTATGGGCACTAGTAGCATCAAGTTTAAATTGCATAAGATTGCTATTAAAACTTTAATGCTTACTGAAAAGTTACGTATACTGAAATTTTTAGGAAAAGTATTATTATTACACCGAGTTGAAGATTATTTTTCACGCCAATTAATAAGATCTTACCTGATAAAATTATCTTAAATTACATTATTTAATAAACGTTATTATGTTTCGATTTATGGGCAAAAGAAAATTTTGGCTTCTGGCTCAATTTTTCAGATTATTGAACATCTAATTGAACTTTTATTTAAACGCTAGGTATCATATTGGTTCTCTAAAATAAACAATATTTTATTTCAGAGTTCTCATGCTACAATCACCAATTTTCTGGGAGAAGTTTTTGTAAAACACGAATCATCACTACCAGATTAAAATGTTATCATCATTGTCGTCTTTGAAGGTGAGCTTCATCCTACACCTCATCTGCCATCACAAGGAGCCTTTCGAGAAACTTTCGCTTTCTGAGGGTGTTAGTCGCGAGCAAATGGGTTGTAAAGACGTCCACCACCCTGCCATAGAACCGCAATAAAACATTAAATATACTTCTACGTATTCAAGATGTCCGCGGTGTTCACAGGGGGTATGGGATGTGGGTGTCGGCCACAGGAGTACAAATACATATTAGACTAAAGGGCCAACAGTTTCGTAATATTTAATTCCTTCTTCAAGGCCTGCATTACAATAGAATATGGCGGAATATAAGAAGACAAGTCATGTAGTTACAATTTTACTATAAACTACTTAAAAAATGCAACATTTACAAATAGTCAACAATTGAAATTATTATTTTATAAATATCAAAAGCTAAAAAAATGTGAATAATATTTAAAAAATAACACTAAAAACGAATTAATAAGAATAAAAATGGACAAATTAACGTCGGCAACACTATTACTACCTATCGCAAAACCTAGGCTTGAGTGGATGCAGGTTCTGGCTGACTTATTAAATCCCTGCCGTCCTTATCTATTCTCTCCCATTTAATCTTATTCCTGGCAAATGACTGCATTCGCTATTTCTCGCAAACCCTGTCAAAATATAGTTGTACCATATTTCATTTATTATACTGTTTCAAGTACATATTATTGTTACCAAATGTCGTAGTTATGGTAAACATTGTTCCTTTAGGAGACTACGCCTTTTCAATGTTAAAATGCTGTTTTTATAGTTTACTTGGTATTTACCTTTCTTTATCAACATGTATATTTTAAGTGTAAAAATATTACTTGACAGACGTAATTGCGTAGGAAGAAAAAATATTAAATATGGCCTTTAATAAGTTCTAATGATCTGTGGTTTTATAGTGATGTGATAAATAATTGTCAATACTGAGAATATAAATTTGTTAGTTTTGATGAAAACTCTTTGGAAAGAATAATATTTTTTGCTTTTGACTAAGTTCTAGCGATAAAATCTGTGAGAAAGATTACTTCGTTTCTCATTTATAAATTGGTTCGATAACTCTTCTTTTTAAGGTTGGCGAGGGTATCCGCTTCGTATCCTCTCAATCTATGCGCTACTATTTCAAATCCCGTCCTCAGATAACGTTTATTCAGAAATAAAAGCAAACAAATATAAAATGTTATTGTTATTTTTATTCTATAACATTAAAAAGGAAAAAATGTTTTTGAACGACTGAAAAAGAATGTTTTGATTGTTGGTCGAACTATTTTATTATAAAAGTATTGGAACTAAATTCTATTTTAGGTTTTTTATTGCGAATTCTGAAATTTTTTTTGTTGCTGTAGAAAAGGGGGTGTTAAGGGGATGACCTAAATTTACAATAGCTATGTCTTCTTTTTATTCAAGTTATGATAAAGTTAACCGATTTTAATGTTTGTAAAATGTAATTTTACAATGTTCTATAACATTTTAACTAAAAAATAATGTTATAAACGAAATTTATGTATTCAAAGACGACGGGTGAGCGCTTCCCCCACTGCTCCTTCCCGGACTAGTCTTGTGCGAAGCTTTGTGGTCGTTCCTTTTTCCCTCAACATTCTATTTTCGTCTTAAATTACATTTTGACATTTACTCTTATTATATCCATCTGTAATGAAACATCTTATTAGATTACTCTGCTCCTTTTTAAAAGGATTATTTATTTTTATTTTTCTTCTAATACGTTTATTTTTTTCCTTTGACAATTTTTTTTTCGCGTGATCTTGCTATACTTTTTCTGCAAATTTGTATGTTTTATGTTATACCGATTGAGTTTTGCTGAGGCCGTTATAATGAAATGGCGCTGGGGGCCAATGGAGGACACAGTTTCCACAAAGCCTGGTAACATGAAGTGCATGTCTTCCGTGTCCTAGCTCGTGGAACCCTGGGCTCCTGGTACGGGAGTTATATGATGATGGCTTTTGCTGCATGCAATGTCCTGCCTTTTCTCTTTACAAATCTTCCTCAATATTTTTCAAATAATATAAATAAGAAAATTAGTTCTATATTTTGAATGTACAGGCAAGACTCTACATAAAATACTGAATCTTATGATTTTTTTTTTCGCTTCTCTATCGCAAATATTTTGTTAATTTTAGTTTATGCTCAATTCCCTACCGCTGTCAAGACTATCAAGTAATAACAAAAGGTTTTTCCGTTGACGGAGTAATTGCGGTTTAAAAATGTGATGAAATGCCCAATTTTTAGGTCTTGCATACTTTTGTACTGTTCCATTGATTTTCATAATCTTTTACTGTTATATTTTAATTATGCTAATTTCTTCATTTCCAAAACAGCTCCCCTTTCGTCTCATTATATTTTGGTTAGTTGNCAGAATATTTAAATTATAAATTATGGAATCAAGGATGTACGGGTTTAATTCATTTCTACAAGTAAAGTGCATAAATATAAAAAATAAAGTAACGTTTCTCCATATTCAGCACTTGAAATAGCCAAGCTAGTATTTAGACTTTAATTAATTCCTTAAGTTAAAATATTTACATATCCATCTATATATATAGATGGATATGTAAATATTTTAACTTAAGGAATTAATTAAAGTCTAAATACTAGCTTGGCTATTTCAAGTGCTGAATATGGAGAAACGTTACTTTATTTTTTATATTTATGCACTTTACTTGTAGAAATGAATTAAACCCGTACATCCTTGATTCCATAATTTATAATTTAAATATTCTGATTACTTTTCAAACAAAAGTAAGTAAGTAAAGTAAAGCGATAGTTCAGAAAAAAACCAGAGTATGGTTTTGATATTTTTATGTCATTTGTTGAATCTCCTTCACCAACGTTTATATCATTTGAGAATAGCTTCATATATATTGAATATTTATATCGATAAATTGTCTAGACGGTAATTTTGTCTGTTCTGGTACACTGAATAACTTAAGGACCATAACAGATTCAAGATTCGATCTGCTTCATTTATTTACATGTGGTTGTGCGCAACACATTTTCGAAATATTGCTGAAATTTGTTTTTTGTTCATCAACGCATCCATATAATGGAAGTCTTCATGACTTATTGAAATAATTTTTCGTATTGAAGTAATATTTTTATGACAAGAAGTAGTACAATTTTTCATTAATAATTGTGTGTTAACTTGTATAATTAAGAGGAGCTGAAATTTCATGCAGTTCTAAATGGGTTTTAATGATTTGATTTAATTTGTATTTATTTGACATAAGTTTGGTACGAGAAAATGAATAAGGTAAGTTTTGTTTGTTCTTGGTATACTATATTTCTTAGTTAATTCATTTTATTTTTCTTAATTACCTGCTGACCTTTAAATAGATCGTGTTCTGGATTTTTTTAATTACTTTTTTCTGGGTAGGGGGGATATATTACAAATAGTTTCACTTAGTATTAAGGGAGTTTTATTATAACTAAATGATATGTAGCTTGTTTGAAAACGATGAATTGCATGTTGGGGTGGGGGGCGTGTTATTCTGAAATAGCGGATTATAGCGGACGTTGCCAAGTCACACCCTTAAGCCGAGTAAGGAATGCCGCTACCCTTGGAGGAGCATTTGCCACGTCAGGTATGCCCAAGAGGTGGGAAGTCCTTATAATAGCAAGCGGCATGTATGGATCGCATTACAACACGGAAGGATCGAGTACAGTTCCTCTCGACCCTTGAATGGTACCGGGATTAAATAAATAAATAGACGAAGCTGTATGTATTATGTAAGGACTCTTTCTGCTATGGCTTTAGGAAGGCTTCTGTTCTTAAGGAAATCAATGATGAGATATTTGATACATTTCCTCAAGTGTATTTATCCGGTAGTTTTCTGAATTTTTAAAATGAAGTAGCCGAATTCAGTGTTTGCCAGACAGTGGCTAGACTTGCCATTTCAAATCAAGATGGAGTGAATTGGTTTAGTGACGACAAATTCAAATATCGTCTGTATCATCATTCATATTTTTAAAAAAATTGCTTGAACATTAATTGTAAATTTTTAACATTTATAGACAATATAAGTTGTATGAAAAGTATTATTAGTATATATATTTAAGATTATAACATGAAATTATTTTTAAATATACAAAATAATTATATTTCTATTGAATATAGTTAAACAAATGAATTTTTAGCTAAATCATATGACTTAAGGGATATGTAAAAACTTGAAATAGGTTTTAATTTGAATCGTATTAGAAAAAAATAATCTCTCTACCTCAGCCGGGGTCTAATAATAAATAGCTCCCTCGGTGGCGTAGTTAGTTAACGCACACACCTCGATAGTGGGGAATCCAGGTTCGATTCCCGGCTAAGGTAGAGAGTATTTTTTCTAGCTCCCTGTACTATTCAAATTAATAATGAAATGTGGGATTACAATACCACAATTATCATCATGGTTTGAAATAGTTCTGGTTTTTGGAAATTGAAATAGCTAAGAAGATTCATGAGGGATTGAAAATTCATGATTCTTAAATTTCAATATAATGTTTAAGAGCCACTGATGGTTTTTTCTTCGTATTTTTTTTCTGACATGTAGCATTTAAATGTAAACTTCGCATAATTAGGTTTATCCAGGAACCATAATTGTTACGGGTTCATGTACCTAAGGACGCAATTGTTATTTAAGGCATAATATGTGCCCTTGAAATTATATTTATTTTTACCTGAAGTCCGACATTTTCCCGAAGATCCAGCTAGTTGACGTATTTTTAATTTTAACTCTTTATTTGTTAATTTTATACTCTGTCCATAGCACAAAAATTCATATTAAAAATAAATTAATGAAAATAAGCAAAACTGAAAGAGAGTTGGAGATTTATTTAAAACTATGAATATGATTAGGAACATTTAAAGGATTTCACTTACTGAAATAGGTATTTTAGAATAGTTATGTATAGCATTGTATGAAGGTGATTTTTCGGACCCAATGAATGAAGGGATGAAACCCATTTTGTAACATTTTAAAAATAATGTATGAAATATTTATATTTAAGATTGTATCATGAATTGTTGGGTAGGCTTATTATTTTTAAATATTGAAAACTAATTGTATTTCATTAATTATTATATGATATTATATTACATTACAAATATATTCAATGTATCTTTTCTATAGAGAAATTCTGATAATTCAGAGGGGTTTACATAATACAGAACGTTAAAATACATTTATTGATTAACTGCCTTACTGAGAATTGCTTTGTTCACTGAATTTCTGCTAGGAGCCCTTTTGTCCTTGCAAATTTACTCAATACAGTTTATATTTGTAAGTCTGTCAAATGTTTTTTTAAATTATAATTAAGTCGTGTGTGTTTTTAGTGTGTGTATATATACTAGTTAGATTGTTTTATATTCTCTCAAAGTTATTTAATTGTACTGAAGAGTGCGCCAACTGAGTTTTTTCTTTTAGCAAAATCGGGCCAGTAGAAATAGAGTATAGGTTTGGGAAAATACACCAGATGGATATTCCAAGTAGAAATGTTTAGTTGATGCAGTTCTTGCGTATTATGGATATGGGAACTTTCATGGTGGTGGAATATTTCTTTGCGCCCTCTCTTACCTTACTCCTATGGTGCTGGGCGGTTGTTACTACTCCTGCTCTGGATGATGGTTCCGAGTTGCAGGATTAGTTTTTTCATTCGAGTTTGTTGTACTGTGTTTCCTATTACAATATAATAGCTGTTATTCAAAATGTGGAATCTCTTTTTGAATATGAAAAGGGTTGAAGGATTAACACTTAATACAGCGAAATTATCATCGAAATTAAAATCTAAATTAAAGAATGAGATATTATTTATTATTTTAGTTAATAATAAATTATTTATTATAATGTATTAAATATATATAATAATATTTTTTTTAAATCCATTAATTTGGGTTGTTATAGTGGTCGAAATAATCCTGATTCCTGTCTTTTATTAAGTAATTTATAGTAAAATATTAAAGGGTATTTATAGTGCGTAATAACCTAGAAGTTGATTGCCCTCCATTATGATCTACTACTA
>KZ806925.1:368173-378228 GCA_000696205.2 Oncopeltus fasciatus | reverse complement strand
CGCACACACACACACACGCACGCACGCACGCACACACACACACACACACACAATCGCGCGCACGCACCCGCAAAAATAAATTGAAGTTAACTTATTATAATAAATAAATAAATATAAAATAAGAATTGCTTACTACTTACTATCAGATTTGTTCAAATAAATTAAATGTTATAATTTCCATAGAGGCCTGAAAAGAACTTACTAATTATTGTCACTTACACTTTAGTGTTACCGGCACTGCAAAGGCTGTGACTGATTCTCTGAAACAAGCATTCAGACACAGTACCTGTTGCTGAATAACACTAACTTATTACTGACTCAGGGGCTGCAGGTGAGCTGCTTCTATAATTTTGTGGAAGGGCTGATGCAGGCCTAGAAGAATCTAATAGTTATTTCAGCATAACCCAATTCCCTTTTCAGAAGTAAGGAAGCATCTGGCACCCTTCAATTAGCCCCTTCCAGTACAAGCCTGGTTCTCTCCTTGCATGCTTCCTTAGTCTTTAACAATGTTATACATTTTAATATTTTAAAAATATAATATGTTTTAATATTTTAAAAAAATGCTATTAATAATTACACAGTTTATTTTCTTTCGTTTTTTCAAATTAATCCGTTTATAAAAATATTAATTACAATAATTTTTTTATTATAAATTTTTGGATTAAAGTATGCCTAACTCTAGCCTAGCTATTAATCTGTATTTATATAACTGAAAAATGTGTGGCCTTTGTGAATGTATGCTTTTATTCATCACTATTACTATGAATACTTATTAATTCCTACATTAGTTATTTTCAACAATGTTATTTATACCACATTCTGCATTATGAGTGTGCGAGAGGTTTTCTTCAATTCCTCTAATCCAGGGTAAACAGTGCCATTGCAAAGGTTAAAGGAGTTATTTGCAACCATCAAAAATGATGTTATCAATAAAAAAAATGCACAAGTACTTATTTATCAACTTAACAGACTACTAATATGTTTGTTTTTTTTAATTGATTTATTAGCTTATCTTATAAAGTTATTAAAATTATAAGCTTTGTAATACCTGCTTTTTAATTTATTCTTTATACTCTTATTTTTTATTGGTTGTTACAGGCATTCTCCCCTACACAAAAATATATTGTCTCAGTGGGCTCACAACATGACATGATTGTGAACGTCTGGGACTGGCGGTCAGGCCTGAAGGTGGCCTCTAATAAGGTTTCTACAAAAGTGAAGGCCATTTCTTTTGCTGAAAATGGGACCTACTTTGTGACAGTGGGTAACCGTCATGTCAAGTTTTGGTATTTGGACCATCGTGGTTCCAAGGTTGGTCTACATTTTTCTTTTGTCTATATCTATCTTTTGGGTCAATATTGAGCTCTAGTAACGAATCAGATAAAAATTGTGACAACCTTTGACTGAGTCTAAAAAGGGGCTCAGTCTATAAATTTTTCTCTTTTGCAGTTAAGGTTTGTTTCCTGACAATAAATTTATTTTTTCATAAATACAAGTTATTTGTTTTCACTCCAAACCACTCTGACTTTTTCTGCAAATTCATGAGTATTTATAGTTTGCAAAAGGACAGACAATTCAAACTAAAATTGGTGCTTATAAATTATTTTAGTGAGTTAGAAAGATAACAGCTAATGATAGGGAGACTATTTCTGTGATGTGCAGTATCATTTTATTTATATATACAGACACCAATGTATGAAGTAATATAATTTGTAAATTTATGTGATTAATATGCATTAGGAATTCATAGTTTAAATAATGATTTTATTTGTGGTATTTAAGCCCACGTTAATTTAATTCAAGAAGTGTAAGGGAATAGAATAAAAAAATCTTACTACTTCAGTCGGGACTCATACCCGGGTCTCCTGCTTTCCGGGCAGTTATACTTAATAAATAATTAAAAATTATTTTTAAAAAAAGAAGCATAACTGCCAAGAAAGTAGGAGACCTGGGTATGAGTCCCGGCTGAAGTAGTAAGATTTTTTTATTCTATTCCCTTGCCCTTCTTGTATTAAGAACCTTACGAGGTAATAATTATTCTTGTATAAAGAATTAATCCTTTGTTGAAATTTATTCTGCAGTATAAAGAGCCTGTGCCGCTCATGGGTAGATCTGCAATCCTTGGTGAACAGCGCAATAATGACTTTGTGGATGTGGTCTGTGGGCAAGGTGACTCAGCTGACTCTACTTACACTATCACCAGATCTGGTCTTCTTTGTGAGTTCAACAACAGACGCCTCCTTGACAAATGGGTTGAGCTGAGGGTGAGTATGTCTCATTTTTGTCCTAATTTTATTATTATAAATTGCATTGTGATTCTTAACTCAATTCAATTAAAATTATCCATTGATAATTTTGTCGAATTCAGTTAGAATTGATATGACCTTCCAATAAAATTTAGAATTGTTTAAGCAAATTTTTTTTCATTTTTAATTATTTATAATTCATTTAGTATAATTAACATCAATTTTCATAATTTTTAACATAATTAAAAATGGTTGGAGGTTTGCCGTCATGAATTATGCGGGAGAAATTAGTCAGGATTTTGACCAGGATCAGAAAAATAAAATACTCCAAAATTGGTGGGTAATTATTTCATTGTTGCTAATGTTTCGATTTAACTTCTAAGTCATCAACAGAGCGATTGTGATTTCTGGGGCGATTTACGAGGAAGGTTTATGGTAACATTTCAGGGTGCAGAACTAAACTTCACACAGAACAGAACTAAACTGTTTAGTTCTCAGAGTGCAGAACTAAACCACACAGTACAGAACTAAACTGTCTAGTTCTCAGAGTGCAGAACTAAATAGTTGAATTTTGCACTCTGAGATGTGACCATAAACCTCCCTCAGAGATCTCTCCAGACGTGATGTCGATTATCGCCCTGATGATGTCTTACAGGTTAAGTCGAAATGTCGGGAATAATAAAATAATTACTCTACAATTTTGGAGAATTTTTTTTTTCTGATCCTGGCCAAAACCCTGAATAATTTCTCCAGTTTAATTAATATAATAAAAGGAATAAAATATAAGTGTTAAATAAAGGTCATGCAGTATTAGATGATTTTAGTGGGGGTTTGGTCAAGGTAGATCCAAAAAAAAATGTGAATTTAAAAAAAGTGTATTTTTTTAAAAGATTATTATTTTACTTCGAAAGCATAACCATTCTTTCCACTGAACCCTATATACACAAACGCCTTTTGTCTGAAACCGTTCACATTAACTTACAACACTATCCAGTTAACCACAGAACGGACATAGAACAAATTTCTTCAACTTATTTAAACATTTTCAACATTCTAAAAACCATTAGCCCTCCATCTCAATAAACCTGTCAAACATTTTTCCCGGTTCCAAAGTTACTTATTCCCTATAATACCCTTCATTTTTTCCTTTGTCCATTTTATTGCTCCCCTTTTTACACAGGCCGCTTTCCCTTTGTACCTTCTGCCTCTTACCTTCTCCCCCACCCCGCCTCTCACGTTGTTTCTCTAAAAAATTATATTCTTCAGTCATGGAAATGTGAACTTAGGGACAGGACGTCCTCTCTCGTCTTCATGATAGACAGGTGTGGTAAATTACTGTTTTAATGTTATTCAATTATTTTTTTAATAAGTTGTTGTCTGCACGTTTTTCAAATTCTCTTACTTAGCTTTCTACATTCATATTTTTGATATCACATTACATTATGGTAATTTTGTATTATAATATTGTCAATTATTATTGTATTCTCATGACATTGTATTTCTACAGCCCTGAAGATGGCTGACAATGTAAGCCGAAACGTTGGCAGATAATATTTTTAAAAAAACACTGCCATGCCAGAAGCACAAAGAGACATGTGATTATTTAAACTTTTAATTTCAATTTTTTTTAAGTGAAGCTATTAAGTTCAAATGGAGAGTTTGAAAGTAATGGTTTCAACCACTTAAATTAGATGGCTTCATATTTATTTAATGATAAACACCAAGAAGAGGTGGAAAGAATGACAGGGATCCAGGGAAAAACACTAGCAAAATTAATTGTTAACAGTAAAAAGCTGTAGCAAGAGAGTACAAACAAAAAAATAATGTATTTTATGTTGGATAGTGAGACCAGGAATTTCTGGAGAAACACGAGGTGGCAGACTCAGTTTTAGCTTGTTTTTGAGGAAAACTAAAAGTGACTTTCTTTGGTAAAGATTAGTAGACTTAAAAAACTGTTGATAGATAGGCAAAAGACAGGCGTTCTTTACTGACATGATGAAATAATTAATTGTAAGCTCCCAAATCAAACANATATTAAAAAAAAAAAACTGGTAGTAATATCTATGCTTAAGTGTTTTTTGTTATTGTTTAGTTGTGCTTCTGAAGATAACCTTCTAAGGTCCCAAAAACACTCTGCTCGTGGGAAAGACTTGCTTTCATTTAACTCTTAATTGTGAGCCCACAAAACAAATGTAATAATAACAATTGCTTGTCAAGCAATGGTTGTAAACAACGAAATAATCAACAAGAGTTGATCAACAATTATCACTTAAATAATTGAAGTTCCTTTAGAATTAAAAAATTTAATGTTTGGCGTTTAATGTGATGCCTATTTATGTCCTAATTACTATTAGGAAAATTAGATTTAATGTAGACAGAAAAATAATAAATCAATCTCAGTTCAGAATTAAAACACCTGTACAATATCAGAGATTCCTTATCTTTCTATTTACTTAGAGTTGAAAGACTTAGTGTTGCTTATCTTGATTTTCCAGTTTGCTAGACTTTAATGATACAGTGTTATCTCTTCACCGACCCGTTATAATGAAAAATGTAAAATTATAATTTGGAAGTTTGAGTCAATGGAGTTAGTAAAATAGTAACAGCTAAATGATAAAACTAAAAATGAGTATGTAATTGTTTTCCTAGGACTGTTAACCTATCAAGTGCAGCTTTTAATTTTATATATTTATATATATATATATATATATATATATATATATATATANAGTAACACGTGCTCCAGATTTCCAAGGGTACAGCCTCGTAAAGACCTGCTTCCATGTCGTCTGCCACTGGCATTTCACATCTGACCCTGCACGGAGCTAGACGACCTCGCCATTTATCTGGGGGAGGGATACTACCGACAGCTAGCTCTCTTGTCGTAAAACAGATTGTCCCCGGAGACCTAACCCTGGATGCTTGGCTAGGGGTGGATGGTGGAGAAGAATGTCCGTCGATAGGGGCCTGTGACGTGCTACTTCAGACAGAAATGGGACTGTGACCAACAGAATATTTAAACTTCTTTTTGTTAATCGTTGGATGAGTTCATTAATAGCTGAAATTGGTTTGTGGGAGAGGGAGTTTAGGGTGAGACCAAAGTATAAAATCTTAATATCTTTGCTATTATTAGTGTAAAAAAAAAAAATTATTGAACAAAATTGATACAAAATGTAATTTTATAGTTGGAGATTTTTTCTTTACCGTTTGGTCAAGGTTGGTCCAAAAAATACAATTTTAAAATTAATATTACAATGTATTACAATTTTTTATTATCTGCCAACATTTCTACTTACATTGTAAGCCATCTGAATCAAAAGTATATGTCGTAATTTTATATTTAAATTTTATAAAATGAAAAATAATATTTAAAAAAAAAACTGTATATTAATATATTTAAGATTATAATTTTGAGTGTTGGGTTGGCTCCCTTATTTTTTAATATATAAACCAAATTTAGGGTTTTTATTTCAAACTCTTCAAATAATTAATTTCGTTATATTTGGTTGATAGTGGATAAGGAAAAGGAAGGGTTTTGAAGAAGACCAAAATTTATAATAGTAATGTCATTATTGTTATTTGAGTTAAAAATACTTTATGGAACATAAAAGGTATAAAATATAGTTGTCTATCAATTATGTTGTGTAACATTTGCATTAAATGCACGTTAAGAAAGAAATTTCTTAATTTAACTAGTGCGGGTGAGTGCTTCCTGCTTGCTCACTTTCTTCCTGTGCGGTCTGAAAGTTCTATAGTGATAATTTTATGCTCATTGTTCTTTATTGTTCATTTATTCTTTTTATATGTTCTTTTATACATCTTTAGAGAAACATGGAAAATATAATTTTTCTCAATTAGGTATATTTAATTTTTCAGACCAGTAGTGCTAACTGCATGGCACTTGGTGAGCAGAGGATATTCATTGGGTGTGCTGATGGCATTGTGAGGTGCTTTGACCCACAAACCCTCCAGTTTATTACAACTCTCCCTCGAACACATTACCTGGGAGTTGATGTAGCGCAAGGTCTAGATATCAGGTATATCACTATTAATTGGAAATTTTTTTTTTTGTTTATTTTTCCTTTTATGGCTTTTTGAAAAATTTGTTTCTTTTCTTTGGAAGCATTTGTCTGTTGTCTTTACAATTATTTTATGTTGCCATGCCAGAAGCACAAAGAGACATGTGATTATTTAAACTTTTAATTTCAATTTTTTTTAAGTGAAGCTATTAAGTTCAAATGGAAAGTTTGAAAGTAATGGTTTCAACCACTTAAATTAGATGGCTTCATATTTATTTAATGATAAACACCAAGAAGAGGTGGAAAGAATGACAGGGATCCAGGGAAAAACACTAGCAAAATTAATTGTTAACAGTAAAAAGCTGTAGCAAGAGAGTACAAACAAAAAAATAATGTATTTTATGTTGGATAGTGAGACCAGGAATTTCTGGAGAAACACGAGGTGGCAGACTCAGTTTTAGCTTGTTTTTGAGGAAAACTAAAAGTGACTTTCTTTGGTAAAGATTAGTAGACTTAAAAAACTGTTGATAGATAGGCAAAAGACAGGCGTTCTTTACTGACATGATGAAATAATTAATTGTAAGCTCCCAAATCAAACAGAATGATGAGGAGCTAGCTGATGTAAAATACAAAATATTGAGCATTGAGAAAAAGTACTTCAAAAGTACTAAATCAGAAAAGAATGAGTGCAGATGACAACAGATTGTGTAGAAGATCTGGAGCAAGACTCGGAAATAATAAATAAAAAATTCCGAGGATAAAAATCATGCTAGGCAATCAAGTCAAGTTATAACTATTTTGAAGAGAGGATTGTCGGGAATTCGGTCATGGTAGTTTAACAATTAAAAACTAATTTGTAACCAAAATAGTTTTTATTTTAGCCAACGTTTCGGCCTCAATTTCAGGCCTTCATTAGGGCTGAATATGAAAGAGAAACATACAAAATAATATATAAATATGTCTATATATGATAATCAAACAAAGATTAATGAATAGAAATATAAAACTGTGTGTACTAGATTATAAAAATGGATATTAAACATATTGTAAATAAAAAATTATTACTAAAATTCATAAGTGTACATGTAGTAGGGTGAGAGAGAGAGAGAGAGAGAGAGAGCGAGAGAGACCCGTGCTTAACTGAATCTACATCAAGACTGATCTGTTGAAAAATTTTTATTTGACTGTTGTGGAAAAGAACGGGAAACAGACGTAGGAGTAGGGAACGGATGAGACAGTTTAAATGACTTGAGGTACAGGACATATCGCTGTAGGACAGTGGGAGAGGAAAAAATGAAATGGGGTGGTCTTATTATGATTTTTGTTTTAAGATGTGAAAAATATTCTTATTAAAAGATTCTTACCTACAGACTCTCTCACTATGCTGCAATTCTGGTTACCTACTCTTCCAAAACAAATTCTACAAACAGATATCATGATTGGCTATTGGTAACTGTCTCGCCCCAGACATAGCTAATATCACCATGAATGGCCTACTTGAACAGCCCTCCCTTCTTTCCCGAACGACATCTTTTTTATAAGAAAATATGTAGATGACCTCTTATTAATACTCAATCCAGAAAAGTGCCTGGAATCCTCAATTCCTTTAACTCTTACCACCCCCGCTTAAAATTTACGATAGAACTGGAATCTAACAATCCACTCCCATTTCTTGACTTACACCTAATTAGAAACCAAGACGGCTCCATAATAATGGACTGGTACACTAAACCTACATACTCTGGACGCCTTTTTTATTTACAATATGTTTAATATCCATTTTTATAATCTAGTACACACAGTTTTATATTTGTATTCATTAATCTTTGTTTGATTATCATATATAGACATATTTATAAATTATTTTGTATGTTTCTCTTTCATATTCAGCCCTGATGAAGGCCTGAAATTGAGGCCGAAACGTTGGCTAAAATAAAAACCATTTTGTTTACAACTACCATGACCGAATTCCTGACAATCCTCTCTTCACAGAATTTGATGGTCAACTATTCATTCCACATTGTTATAACTATTAATTCATCAAGTAGTGCTAAAGATTTGGTGGTAATAAAAGTTATCAATAGCTGAGAGACATGTCTCATCTACTTAATCTTGAAAGATGGAACCATTAAAAAAATCTCAAATAACAGTGACACAGCCTTATTCTCAGTTGTGTTTAAAATCCTGATTTATATCATATCCAACAATACATCTATACAACTAAATAAATTTGAATACTGCCTAGCATTCCTAATAGTAAGGAGGGTTTCAGAACATTCAGGGAAAGATGTGAAGAAGTAAATCTGGATATTCAAATCAATAATAATTTGATAATTGTGATAAAGAAAGTAATCCCACATTTCATTATTTATTTGAATCAGAGAAGGAGCTAAAAAAACAATCTTACTACCTCAGTCAGGAATAGAACCCGGGTCTCCCACTTTCTGGGTGGGTGCCCTACTAACTACACCACCGAGGGAGATTGGAACGAGGTTCAATTTCTAGCTTCCTGTACGATTCAAATAAATAAATCTGGATGTGCTTGGCCTATTTATTAATAGCTGTCTATGACTGTAAACATAAGTTGTCTTTGAAAAATCATGACTGAACTGAACCCAGTAAGTGAGACTGACAAATGCATACTCAGCTCAAAATATCTAGTTGTGATAGAGTAGCCATTACTGAAGTATTTTATGTTAAATTAAAAATGGTGAGAATGCATCTCACCTGTATTATTCAACTATATCTTGGAAAAGGTAATACAAGAACATCTTAAGACAAAAGAAGGAATGTTAGTAGTTGATCCAGTAAAATAATGAATGTAAGTAATTTTAACACCTTTCCTGGATTGCATACTTGGCTGTTACAGAGATAATAGTTCATAATGCATTTGGAAAGTGAATAAATGATAATATTGGTCTATTTTAATTTTTTAAAATTTATGTGCACTCATCTTGTTCTTAAAACACACACTTAAAAGGGTTTTTGGTTTGTTTTGTTTTTCTAGTCATATGGCTAGTCATCCTCAAAATGCTAAGTATCCTGACACTATAGCTGTAACCTATGATGAAAGGAATGCCAAACTCACATGTGTCTACAATGATCATAGTCTCTACATTTGGGATGTACGAGATATAAAAAGAGTAAGTTTAATTTATCATTTATCTGTATGTAGTTTAATAATCGTCTAGTTCTACAACAAATTCATGACTGTAAAATTTAAAGCCAAGATGCTCTTGTATTGTATGTATTGTATTGTATTTCATTAGCAATAGCTTGCTGGTGATGTAATGTATATAAGGGCGTAAACCCCATCTATCTAATAAGAAGATGGTGAATACAATTATCTTTTGCTTTTTAAGTCGCCTGCATGATCCTTGTAAAATCAGACTAATAACTTTCAAATAGAATAAAAATTGTTAAATTTAAATGTGATAAATTATTTGACATTAGGTAAATAATCTAAAGGGTTATTATCACTACTAATGAATATAGAACTATCATACCTTCTATTATCCATCTTCATTGGTTTCTGCAAACCATCTTCTGTTGGCGAGCGCTTTCGAACATTGTCCATCTTCGTGGCCGAATTCATGTGTTCACTGTCACTGTCTGGACAATGTCCGAAAGCGCTCTCCAACAGAAGATGGTTTGCAGAAACCAATGAAGACGGATAATAGAATGTATGATATTTGACATTATGTTATTATTTTTCATAAATTGGTTTTAAATATTGAACGAGTCAAATGAAAACACACAAATGACATACACACATATGTGTATATATATA
>KZ806925.1:351644-367752 GCA_000696205.2 Oncopeltus fasciatus | reverse complement strand
TATATATATAACCAGTTGAGTTTTGCATGGAACCATTGAGCTTAGCCCAGGCTTCCATTAGTGAATCATAGAGCACATTACAACCTCTCTAGTTCATTCTAAACTTTTTAAAATCTGGAATAGGTTAAATAAATGGGCAAAATTAGATTACTTGGGAGGATATTAAAGGTTTCAATGGAAGGCATAATTCGTTTTAAAATAATTTTTTCAAAATTCCTACTTTTGAGTGTGTAGGAAAGAGACTGATAGGAAAGTAGGATGAAGGGTTATGTGATGATATTCCAGGTTTGAAAAACAATATTGTATCAGAATATTTCTAGAGGAGTGGTAATATACAATTATATGCAAGGAATATACAATTATTCAGGAATACAAGTGCCTTCTTGGGAAAATTATGGAGAATTTGATCGGTGATATACAGTCATATCTGACTGTACTGCATCATCTAGTTCATCAGAGGTTTCAGGGAAATTCTAATATAAAGTGACTCTTCTTTGAGAGTTCTAAACAAAGCCGTGAGGGAGGAGGCAATTTTTGACAATACAAGTCAACGATGATAGGAGATTTGAGCTGTCGTCAGAAGAAAGTTCATTTAAGGTAGAAATTGAATGATGGGGGAGGAGTAAAGTTTTGCTTATGAAGAAGTCTAGCATATCTGAAAGGGGGTTCATGACAGAGGGCCAATAGGTGAGGGAGAAAGAACTACTTGTGGAGAGCTTTTTGGATTATTCCACATTATACAAAACACAGTCACGAGATTTGGGCGTTCTTGATCCCCATTGCAATTGTTTCATCTTCTTTGTAAACATATCACTTTTACATCAATTTTTAAAATATTTATATTTTTTTCTTGGATTTATATTCAGAATAAATATAATTTATTTAAAGAAAATAGTCTGAAATTATTTATATTTTCACTATAAAATCACTATATTTGTAGTTTGTGTTAATGAAATTCCAGAAATAAGGTCGCTGTTGATAAATAACCATCTTGATAGTGGTAAAAATACTGAAAATAAATGTAATCTAATTGTTAGTATACAGATAAACTTGTTTTAAATAATGGTTTAGGTTAAATCTGACAATAAGTCTGAAAGGGAATTCTTGTTCAAGATTTACCTTATATATTCTTGTTTATACATTCAACAGTTATTATTGGGCTCACATATTTCACTCCATTTGATCATTTAAGATTCATTGAAAGAGCTTGAGAGGAACAATGAAAAGAGGAGAATGAGATACGTATGTGTATCTACATATAAGAGTGTGTGCAAGCACATTCAATTCTTTTTATATATTAACTCTTTATTAAGGAAAAAAAAATATTCTGTACATTTTATACACTTAATTTTTGATGGGGTACATGATAAGAGTCCTTGCTCGTCTATCCCGGGACTTAACCCGTCCTCAGAGAGGAGCCCAGGTTAACCCGCGATAGACTATCCGGCACCCATCTTCTCCTTATCCTAGGATAAGAAGGAGACTAGGTAGGGAGTCAAGGAGGGATTGAGAGGGGGAGAAAAATGCCAGTGCATTCACTCCCTAGGTATTATACTAAACTGACTGGAGTAGGAGGTCCCTTGGCCACCTCCTCTTGAGGCGTCGGGGAGGGTTGTCGGGATGGACACATTCAATTCTAAAATATTTATTTGAAATTGAGTTAAAATGTGTTTAAAATACAGGCAGAGGTACAAAATATTGCTAATCAGTTTCAAATTCTTATGTGTAGGTTGGGAAGTCTCAGTCATATTTGTTTCACTCAGCCTGTATTTGGGGAGTGGAAATGTTCCCAGATGGTGGGCCACTTCCTCCTGGTTCCTTTATTACTTGTTCATCTGATGACACAATTAGAGTTTGGAATGTAGATTCTCAAATAAAAACCCCTCCTAATACAGCCTACCAAAGAAACATTTATAGTAAGGTAAGTCTTTTTAATTTAAATTTCCTTTTTTCTCAAAAATAACTTCTTATTTACTTCAGTTTCTCAAAGTAAAACTGATAATTATCTATACAATTACAGTTGTGTTAGATTGTATAAGATTAGATTTCTAAGTTTGCCCAGCTAATTTTAGTTATCAAGATTAATTCAGTTTCTCAAGGTAAAACTGATAATTATCTATACAATTACAGTTGTGTTAGATTGTATAAGATTAGATTTCTAAGTTTGCCCAGCTAATTTTAGTTATCAAGATTAATTCAGCTTCTCAAATACTAAATGGCACCTATCAAATGAATGAAAGTATTATTCCACTCATTAAGAAAAAAATATGGAATTATTTGGTACACTGTTTTAAAAATTTTATATGCAAGAGTCAATTATATACATGAAATTTTGAACAGACAATGCTTTTTTTTAGCATTTCCAAGATAGGATTGGTGTACCATTGTGAATAGCTTGATTTTACTATGGAAAATCTGCTACAATTTAAGTTTGAATTTTTTTTTCCACTCATGTATGTCTGTGGGTGAGTGTGTGTACCTAAATTTTATAGGCCTTAGTTTTCAGTTTTCTATATTGAAATTTTGCTTGTTGCCTTGTTGATCAAAACCCGACCTATATCATTGGTAAAAATGTCAGTTGCTTCACCTGTAATTCATAATATCATTATATTATCAATGATTTAATTAAAATAAATCAAATCAATGAAATTTTATGAATCACTTTTAACACAAAAAGAAAGACTGTTATTGGTTTTTATCAAACCGTTTGATAATTTTATGTTTGTTTACATAGACATCCATGGTGTCTAGAAATATTCATAGATTCTTCTTCTGGGCTTGACCTTGAAAGATGTTCTACTGAGCTTTCATATATCCTATGATGGCTTTTTCTGTGCTGAATGGAGAATGAGAGTGGCTACGGGGCCAGGGGCTTTTATTCCTTACTGGGAAAGGTATCTTGATCTAATGGTGCTTTCCATTGGTTGGATCTTATCAGTCTATTTTCTGAGGTGTCTCTCTGGCTTTTGTTATCATTGGTAGCTGTGTTGATTTGGGCAAGACATTGTTGGTTTCCAATTTTTTACTTAAAGTATATCCCTCTTCCCTATAAATGTTATTTGGGTGTTTCATGATTTCTATGGCTTCTCTAATTGTTCTGCAGTAGTTGGTATTCTCTTTAGCAAGTATGGTGACATTCTTAAACTGGATCTGGTGGCTGGTGTCTACAAAATGTGCTGTTTATGCCGGCTTTCCTGTGCATATATGCTTTATGTCAGAAATGTGTGCCTTAACTCTTATAAAGAGTTAATGTGTGCCTTAACAGCTTTAAAAGAGATGAGTGTCTATCATTCTTCCAGTTTCTCCAATATATGATTTCTCTCCTGAGCACGGAATGTTATGTATTCTTGGAATCCTGTGTCCCAGCTGATCCTTAGGGTTTGGTAAAAGTCAGCCATTTTTCTGCCAGTGATGTATGTTGTTCTGAGCTTGTTCTTTTTGAAGATCTGGAATATTATTTCTGTAGCTCCTTTAATATAAGGATAAGTTCTTATATAGGACATAGTATTTTGAATTCTTCTGTGACCAATTCTAAGTTCTGACATTAAGCCCCTGTTCACTAAAAAGCCCATAGAAGAGGCTCTGAACTTGTTAAAGAACCATCTTTCAGGCTCAGGCTACACCAAGTATCTATTTGCTAACTGAATGCTCCTTTGTGTACCATGATCAGAGAGGTAAAACTGCTCACCATTCTGTGAGTTTCTTTTGGGATCTGATGAAAATTTAATAACTTTATTCTGCTTCTGAAAAAATTATCTTGTTCTTAATTTTACACCTTTTATTCTTGTGCATTAATTTTCTAAATTAATTATTTAATAACCATCTTATATCTGTGCAGGAACTGTTAAAAGTATTATATATTGATCCAGAGCTGTCTTGCCTGAAGGATGTTGAGCTGCAGGGTGAACGAGGTGATAATACTGCTGCTTATGATGGCAAGAATGGAGTTCGGTCTTTGAGAATAAGTCCAGATGGGAAGCATCTTGCCTCTGGAGATCGAGCTGGAAATATAAGGTACCCTAATTTATCATGCTAGTGGCTATTATTTTTCACCAAGGTCATATTCCCAATAAAAAAAAAAAGAACTTTTGGAATCAGTTTTATCTTCAACTGTTTAATAATGAGCAACTACAGTGTAAAAATATGGAACTTAGATTCCTAGAATTTCTTTATTTATTACTGAACTTTCCCCTCAATTGTTTTAATCCCACGTAAATTTTAACAATTTTTAGTGCAAGGGAACAGAATAAAAAATCTAACTGTCCCAGCCAGGACTCGAACCTGGATTTCCTGCTTTCCGGGCCGGTGTGTTACCGATTACGCTACCGCATCGGTAGCTGGGGCAGTTAGATTTTTTTATTCTGTTCCCTTGCACTAAAAATTGTTAAAATTTATGTGGGATTAAATACCACAAAAGAATAATATTTATAAAATTAAAATTTAAAAGTAAATAATGAGAGTCATTTAAACAGCTTGACAATGTCAGCTCTTTCGAGCATCAAATGATATATTTGTCTGCCTTGGAGGTTAGACTCTCGACACTAGTGAGGGGATTTTAATAACTTATCAGGCTTGTCCTGGTAGCGTAATCAGTAACGCACCGGCCCGGAAAGCAGGAGATCCAGGTTCGAGTCCTGGCTGGGACAGTTTGATTTTTTATTCTGTTCTCTTGCACTAAAAAAATTGTTATGAGAAATAATGTTAGTCTTCGTTTCTTCGAAATACATTTTTTCTTAAGCTTACTTTTCTCGACTGGATTTACTATACTTCCATTCCTATAAAATATAAGTATTTCTGACATATTATATTGTTTATTTTATCAAGGAATGTTGAGTTAAAATTTTGTTGAATCAATTGCATTGCAAATTTAAAAGCCTAACTTGGTCAGATTTTAAGTAAAATTCCTAATTCAATCTCTCTATTGTGACTCTCATTGTAACAAGAATGCTAACATTGCTTTTTCAAATATAGTACAGTTGTATTATGTTTTAAAAGGCTTCTTTTATTAATTTTTTTTATTATTATTTTATTAAGGGTTCACAATATGAGCACTTTGGAGGAGCTGTGTCTTATAGAAGCTCATGATGCTGAAGTCCTTTGTCTTGAGTATTCTCGGCCTGAAAGTGGTTTTAAACTTCTAGCCTCAGCATCCAGAGATCGTTTGGTTCACGTTTTTGATGTCTCCAAAGTAATATATGCTTTTATTTTTTTAATTTTTCATTATTTTCTTGTATCATTAAGCAATATTTAATTACTTTATATTAGCTATGATTGTGGTATAGGCTGTATTGTGTAAGATTTTTTTTTTCATTTGAGCTTTGTAAGAATTTAGAACATCTTTGTCTATTCCAGTGAAATAATTATCTCTTGAATTAATATACACTAATTTTTATTTAATCTGGTAATCGTCTGAGATTCTACTCTAAAAAGTTTTTGTATATTGAATTTTCTTAAACTTAGATTACCATTCTTGCTTAATTTTATTACTTGATGCCTTAAGTCTCTATTTTACTTTGACAATTGCAAGCCTTTGCAGCACTTTTTTATTCACTGCAAGCCAGTCATTTCCTTTTGTTTTAAAAATTTTTTTCAATTCTTTAAATTATGTTAATAGTAACATCTCTTTTTTTGAAGCTTTGTAATTCAATGATTATTCATTTATAATTCTGAATGATTCTTTGGCTGATAAGTAAATGTAGGCTACTATTCCATATGAGGAATAGTATCCTACATTTACTCTAAAATCTAATATTTCTATTTCTATTATTATCCAGGTAGTCTAGGTTATAGAGATATTAGATTTAGTAACTTAACAGGTTTTTGTTTATGTGATAATTTAATTTCAATTTTAATTATGACATAATCTAAAACCTGTTATTCAATTGAATTTATTTAATTTTGAAACTTTTTTAACATTAAAAAAAATTATTGAATGGAATGTTATTACCTGTTCATTTCATATTTGATACATTCTATAGTTGAATAATTTATGTGTATTTATAGGTATATTCTGTTTTAACAATAAATATAGGTATTATTAGAATTATTTTAATTTTTAAAAGTGGAAACTATCCCTCCTATTTAAGCTTACCTGGCCCAACAAATGTTTTGAATTATATTGGTCCTTTACATTAAAAAAAACTGTCTAGTAATCTTATGCACACCACAAATGTTTGTCAGGCTAATAGAGAAAAAAGCTGCTTTCTATATTAAATGGATCTGCTAATATTTCTCTGGGCATATGCTTGAAGCCTTCTTGTGGTTTGGATATTTCCTTTTCTTTATCCACCTATGAATTGAATTCAAGTAAATTTAAAAAAAATCAGAATCATAAATATATTATCCTCTATTTAGTGAAATAACGAAAGAAACAGCTTATATACTTTTTTATTATTATTAATAATCATCATTTCTTTTACTCAGCTGTGAAACAAACTTTTTGTTCGGAACTTGTGTAATTACTAATGAGAGATATACATGTTACTTCTGTTGTATGTTTTTTTTTATAATCCAAATTTGTGAAGAAGTTCACTTGATGAAAATATTTACTTTAAATAATTCTAGAAAATCGTATTAAATATCCCTATTTTTACAACAGAAATTAACCACAATAAATTATAAAGATTTCTGAGAAGAGGTTAGTCAGGGATTCGATCTTTAGAACTGAAGAATTAAAACTGATTTGTAAACAAAAAAGTTTTTATTTTTGCCAATTTTTCTGCCTAAATTTCAGGCCTTTATCAGGGCAAATGGGGTGATGGGGAGAGAGAGTCTCCTTCTCTACGGTAACAAAGTCGACTGAAATTAAAACCAAAACGGCAAAAATAAAAAACTGTTTTGTTTATAAATCAGTTTTAATTTTTCAGTTCCCAAGATCAAATCCCTGACTAACCTCTCCTTATAAAGCTGAATGGTCTACTAGTTACCTCCAAATAGAAATATTTCTTTGAAAAATTAGAAAATAGTAGTAAGAAGTTGGTATCATCTTAGAATTTTATTAACTTATAAATTTTCAATAATTATTATACTTAGTCTATTTAACATTAAAATTTATTCATTAGTTTATTAATAATATGTTTTCCCCTTTCTACTGTCTTAAATGTCTTATGACAGTTTTTAAATATTTTCGTTCCTGGCGAGGACAGATAGTTTTTTATTTTCTGTTCCCTCTCATTAATTATTTATAGTCTTATGACAGTCTTAATGTCTGTGTACTAATTGTTAATGTTATAATTTTTTCTAAGCTGAGGACTCTGTAGATAATTCCAATTGTTTTGTCATAGTAAAATTTAAGTTTTATTCAGTATAATATTTGAATAATTCTTCACTAGAAAATTAAATTCATGAAAAGTAAAATTAAGAGTAAGAAAATATTGTGCTGAATTACTTTTTCTCCAAAATGGCTTGATTTTAAATTTGACATATATTTGGATAAAAATAAATAAAACATTCATTGTTTAGATCAGTAATTTTGATAATATATGAGAAGCTTGTTTAAAATCCGATATTTGACCATCTGATAAGGTATCAGTGTAATATATTTTTTAATTTAAATTATCTATGTTAATTTTAACTGTGATATTCTGATGCTATTGATATTGAAGGAATTTCTTAACTTTTTTTCTTTTCTCTTTAATTTTATATTCATTATGTTAACCTAAAGTATCATTTTTTCCCCTCTCTTATTCCCTTCCATTTTATTTTGTCTCTTTTGATTTAGGGCTATAACTTCCTGCAAACTCTTGATGATCATTCTTCTTCCATCACTGCAGTTAGATTTCTGAACAGCCAACACTCTCTGCAGATGGTGTCTTGTGGAGCTGATAAATCCATTATTTTTAGACAACTTCAAACAGTTAGTATTGTATTTGAATACCTATTAAACTCTATATTCCCTTCTATTAAAAATGTATTAATAAATATTAATTTAGTTGTGGTGTATTATCCCACGTAAATTTTAAACAATTAATGCGAGGGAATAGAATAAAAAATCTATCTGTCCCAGCCAGGACTCCAACCTGAATTTCATGCTTTCCGGGCCAGTATGCTAACCATTGCACCACCGGGAGAGCTAGATAACTTATTAAATTCCCAACACACTAGCGAGGGTCTAACCTACGAGAAAGATGAATACATCGTCTCATGATCGAAGGAGCTGACATTTTAGGCTATTTATCGACTCTTCATTATTTACTTTGTATTTTCATTTATAAATATTAATTTGGTTGTGGTGTATTATCCCACTTATGAAAATAAAAAGTAAATAATGAAGAGTTGATAAATAGCTAGACAATGTCAGCTCCTTCGAGCATGAGACGGTGTATTAGTATTGAGTTATCTAGCTCTCCCGGTAGTGCAATGGTCAGCATACCGGCCTTGGAAAGCAGGAGATCCAGGTTCAAGTCCTGGCTGGGACAGATTGATTTTTTTTATTCTATTCCATCGCATTAATTGTTTTAAAGTTTATTTACAACCAATTGCATAAAAATTACTTTCCTTTTATGTGGAATTGCTTAATAAGTACTTTTGTCTGTCCTAGAGCCATTTATGATTTACATTAAATGAAATGAAAATTAAAAATAAATTAAATTTCCTTAGGCCATGCTTGAAATAATTTATACCTGATAATATTTACAATGATATTATAAGTTTTTTTGTAATTAAATCATCTCTGTTAACCTTAGACATATTTAAAATAATACAGGACTTTTTTTTTTACAGGTATTTTTTATTTGATATTCTAATGAATGAAAATTTATGGCTAAATTTAAATTTAGAAAAACTAGCACTTGAACCTCCAGTTATAAAATCAGAGTTTCATTAATGCTCAGTTATGATTTTATTATTATTCCCATTTCTAAAAAAATTAATAATTGAAATGTGCATTTAAATTAGTCCTTTGTCTTGAGTATTCTCGGCCTGAAAGTGGTTTTAAACTTCTAGCCTCAGCATCCAGAGATCGTTTGGTTCACGTTTTTGATGTCTCCAAAGTAATATATGCTTTTATTTTTTTAATTTTTCATTATTTTCTTGTATCATTAAGCAATATTTAATTACTTTATATTAGCTATGATTGTGGTATAGGCTGTATTGTGTAAGATTTTTTTTTTCATTTGAGCTTTGTAAGAATTTAGAACATCTTTGTCTATTCCAGTGAAATAATTATCTCTTGAATTAATATACACTAATTTTTATTTAATCTGGTAATCGTCTGAGATTCTACTCTAAAAAGTTTTTGTATATTGAATTTTCTTAAACTTAGATTACCATTCTTGCTTAATTTTATTACTTGATGCCTTAAGTCTCTATTTTACTTTGACAATTGCAAGCCTTTGCAGCACTTTTTTATTCACTGCAAGCCAGTCATTTCCTTTTGTTTTAAAAATTTTTTTCAATTCTTTAAATTATGTTAATAGTAACATCTCTTTTTTTGAAGCTTTGTAATTCAATGATTATTCATTTATAATTCTGAATGATTCTTTGGCTGATAAGTAAATGTANCCACACCTACCTATCATGAAGATGAGAGAGGACGTCCGGTCCTGTACGAACGTCCGTCCGTCCCTTCCATGTCTGAACTATATAAATTTTACTTTTTCACAGAGCGGAAAAGTAAAAGGGTGGGGGGAGCAGGTACAAGGCGGAAGGTACAAAAGGGAAAGCGGCCTGTTACAAGAGAGGGCAATAAAAAGGACAAAGGAAAAAAAGGGAAGGGTATTATTGGGAATAAGTGACTTTGGAACTGGGAAAAATGTTTTGACAGGTTTATTGAGACGGAGGGCTGATGGTTTTTAGAATGTTGAAAATGTTAGAATAAGTTGAGGAAATTTGTTCTATGTCTGTTCTGTCGTTAACTAGATAGTGTTGTAAGTTGATGTGAACGGTTTCAGACAAAAGACGTTTGTGTTGATAGGGTTCAGTGGAAAGAATGGTTAAGCTATCGAAGTCAAATGTGTGTGCTTCATGAAAAACATGTTTAGTAAGGGCAGTTTTTATTAGTTTATTCTTGATGTCATTTTTATGGTTATTAATTCTGCGGAAAATCGGGTTTTTTGTTTGTCCAATGTAAGAACCTTGGCAATTCGGTGTGGAACAGGGAATTTTATAGACGACATTAGTTCTGTTAGGAAGGGGGATGGGGTCTTTGAGGATAGTGTAAATAGATTTTAACTTGTTGTTGGTGGAAAAAGAAAGCTTGAGGTTAGGAAAAGTTTTTCTGAGAGATTTCTTGGATCTACCTTGACCGAACCCCAACTAAAATCATCTTAGAATAATATCTATGGTCAACAAACTCTCCTTTTGAAAGTTATATATCTTCAGCTTGATCTTAAGTTGTAGAATTTGCTAAGAAGAGTCATTTACAAATTTTTTTTATTGTGATTTTGGTTAATATATTTCTAGTATTAAGTCAAAAATTTTGATAGGATTTAGTTGATAAAGATTAATAACTTTTTTATGAAGTCTTAATAATATTTTTTTAAGATGTATTTCAAAATTAGTTTAATATTTAATATTAGTTTAAACCCATGAAAGCTTAAATTAAGTAAATCTTATTTGTCTTAACAGAATCCAGATGGGCAGGTCCAGTTTAATAGGATTTATAATGCTGCTGGAAAAACTACTCTCTATGATATGGAAGTGGATATTTCTCACAAGCATGTCATCACTGCTTGTCAAGATCGAAATATAAGGGTCTATAATGTTTCCTCTGGCAAGCACAGTAAAACTTTTAAGGGGTCAATAGGAGAAGAAGGATCTTTAATAAAGGTACTAGTACTTTTCCTTATAGTTTTCATTCGAATACATTTTTATTTGGATTAAGATTAATTGTAGATTTAAAATCACTGCTATTTCTTTCACAATAGCTTATCTTTTATTTAAAAAATAATGTACTTAAATATTTGCTTTTCAGTATTTTGCTGCATATGTTGGACTTATTGAAAATTACTTTTTTACTTTGTCCCTTACATTAATGACAACAGCAATTTTTGTTCAGGGGGATGTGTGGGTTATTAATTCTTTATCTTCTCAAAAATGCTTTTTTGGCTCACAAAGCTGTATGCCTTAAGCTTCTAATAGTAGCAAGTTTAAAAAAAAAAAAACATAATCAAAAATATATACACAAGAAAATACTTTTTTTTACTGTTTTCAATAATTAAATTTATATATTTTTTCTACAATTTGTAATGTTGTTCAATTGTATTACACTATAAGTTTCCCAATAGAAAATAAACTATTCTAATTTATCTGGATAGTAAGAATCTTAACCTATTTAACTATTATGAGTTTGTCTTTGAGGTGCAAATACTGGAAATCACTAAACCTTCAACTCATTCCTTAACAAAATTTTCTCATTGGCACACCGATTGTGTTATAATTGGTTCACTAACTAAATTCCATTTAAGACCATATCCTACATAGAAAAAATGAAAAATAATACATCTGAAACACATTTTGCTATGAAAATTCTCATAATTTATGCCATACATTTTGCATCATAAAGGGCCAACTAGCCCTTTTCCATATAGATCCATATCAATCAATAAAATGATATATTTATAATTTTACTGCCATATGGTAGCTAAGAATTAAACAAAATTTTAATTTCAAAGATTGAAAAATTTAAATTTCCAGTGAATTCTATCCAGATCCTTGGAAAATGTAGAACTCTAAGTGCTCCTCAAAATGGTATGAACCCCAGTAGGTGTTACCGTTTGGCTGTTAAAGTAATTTTAATTTTTTAAACCTTAAATTATTCCTCTTTCATTAACATTTAAAATTCATTTGAATTAAATCGTGAAATTTGCTACATCAAATATTTCCAAAAACTTTTGTGTACTGTGTATGATGGGCAGAAATTATGAAAATTTCTTCCTTAAAAAAAAAAAAAAAAAAAAAAAAACTATTGTAAATAAACTGATATATCAAAACCATAAAATTCCCTTTGAAATTTGTGTTTCACTCTTCAAGTCCTGTAGAATCAAAAAAACAAAAAAAAAAAAAAAAAATTGTCTGTCAACCATACTGTGGCCATACATGCAATTTCTCAGAAACGGTTGAACCCGTTTTGATGTAATTTAGGATTTAGGTTCTGTCCATTCCGATAATATGCCTGATTTCATATGAATATGATCCATTAACCTAAGGCTATTCAATTAATGGTTGCAATTTTAAAATTGCTGTAAAACCCAAACTGTTATGATTTAATTATTCAATTATCTTAGTTTTTGCCATAAATCCAACATTAATCCGGTTAAATGACGGTAAATGTTAGAGAAGGCAGAAGTTTAAGAAAATCTAATCCCCATTTGCTTATTTTATTTTAATCATCACTAACTATTGAGGTAAATTTCATAATAAGATTCATGCAAGGTGAATTTCATTGGTGATTACTTGACATAAGGTGTGTGTCAAGAAGTTAATTTTTTAATTACATAAAAAATCTCCTTTTAACTGCAAAATAAGTTGTTTACCATTTGAATTTTGTTGGTTAAAACAAACTTAAAAGCTGAAATTTTAAGAAGATCTATAGAGTTCAATGCAAAATAATTATGTTTATTATGTTTAAGTTTCTAAAGCAATAGAAACTTAAACATAATACTCGAGGTCTTTAATGTAATAAAATTCTCTAGTAGTTAAAATAAAATAAAAAAGTTTTTATATTATAAATAATACAAATTTGTTTTGATTAGTTTGGCCTACTATAGTTTGGTTTTAAATTTTTAATAACTTGATTTCAGGTATCTTTAGATGCAAGTGGAATATTTGTGGCAACATCTTGTACGGATAAGACTCTCTGCATCTATGATTACTATTCAGGAGAATGTATGGCAACTATGTCCGGGCATTCTGAGCTTGTAACTGGTCTTAGATTTAGCCCTGATTGTACAAGACTTGTTTCAGCTTCTGGAGATGGATGTGTTCTCGTCTGGACTGTTCCCCATGATATGGTAGTTACTATGCAGGCACGCCTCGCTCAGCAACAAGCCAGAGCCAAGTAATTACATCACTCATGTTAACATGCTCTATTAATAATTCATTGTTATTAATTAATCCAAATATGAAGCATATAAATTTGTGGAAGTTTTTATAGCGGATAGGTGCACTCTATATATAGGAAAAGTTGAAGGGGATTATGGGTCCACGAAGTCATCAAAAATTGATGGCCATCGTCTTATTTTCAAAAAAATTAAAACCTACATTTAGTGCTCTTCTATTAAGTTCATCAATCGTTTCCTTTAGTGTGTTGGGTGTCTCTTCATGAGAATGCTGGATGTATAATGCAATACCATCAGCGAAAACTAATAGCTTAACGCGGTACCTGATACCTTCTAAGATAGTATTTAATCCTATTAGGAATAGTGTACAACTCAGATTGCTTCCTTGTACAATTCCATTCTCTTGGAGAAAACTTTGAGATAGGGCATCCCCTGTCCTAATCCTAAAATAACTGTTGCTCAATTAATTTTACTGGTGCTTGCTGTATTTTGGACGGTGTACAACTTTTGATCTCTTTGACTTTTCTTAATAATACTTAGCAGCTAACTACTGCTTGAGCTTGCTTGAATGATACATCTTTATTTGTGAACTTAAGATTCAGAATTTTCTTTTCAAGCCAAAAGCTCGGACATTCCTTTGATAATATCAAGTGATCATCTCCATAGCAGTTTACACACATGTATGGCTTGGCACATTTTGTTCTATTGTGTGTTATTTTCCCACATTTACATGTACTTTATTCTGACTGAAATCAAGCAGGGGAATGCCTGAACTTTGACACTTAAAGCATTGCCAAGGAGAAGGAACATATTGACGAACTTTTGGTCTGTTAAAGTGGTCTTGATTGTAGAAGGCAACTCTGTTTTGTCAAATGTTTGAACAATTGTTCCCATATTTTCCCTTTTATTTCTTACAAGTGGGTTATATGGCAAATTGATATGAGTCCTTGGTCACGAAGACCATCTATTATTTCTTTTCTTCTGTGGAATTAATTAAATCATAACAATTCATCACTCCCACTGACGAATTTAGGCATCTATTGTTCTATTTGAATATTCATTTGACCAAGTTTAGTGACTTTTTGTATCATGTTGGATTGATTCTTGTTTTCAAATTCAATTAAAAGTGATCCTGAAGGTATTTTACTTATTTTTTTTAAACATTACCTAAAGAATGTCTAATGAGCCGTTCTATAAGGCTAATTTTCAGCCATTGACATATTTGGCAAATTGTTATCAAGCTTCATACAACAAGATATTTAGTCCAAGGCGGTTCGATTTTATTTTGAGATTAATGAGAACTTAGGGATTCTTTGAATTTCTTTACTTTCTTCTGAATAGTTCAAAAGTATAGATTCCTTGATTACGCTATCTTCTGAAAAATGTAGTCTCTTTGAAATTCTTTTTTTGCTCTGTTGTTTAATGCTAAGGGATACTCTATAATAGTTTCTGTTTGACTTGACGGTGTTACAGTCTCAGTCATATGATTTGTGATGTTAGCAGCTTTATGTAAAGAAGTTTTGAAATTCATTTCCATGCAGATGTCGTTAAGAGGGCCCTGTCTTCCCTCAGAGTTCCAAGATGTCAATACGGTTGTTTCATTAGGTTGTGATGTGGGAAGACTTGTTTAGGAGACTGCTGACTCCCAATCAGTGCCTCTGAATCGACTGGTGGGACTGTAATCATGGAGCCTGGAGACTGACTTCCCCTGGGTCAGGATCACTCAGCAGGAAAGGTGGTTCTGTCTCATTGTGTGACCTCTGCCTGCTGCTGTCTGCCTACTGTCCTCTGCTGTACTTAGCAAGCTGGATTAAATAGTCCAGAGGGTATGCGTGGTGGCCAGCAAGAGGCATTGACTAGGTTAGGGGTGCAAGGGAACACTAAGCAGTGGGGAAAGCCACTATATTGGAGGAGCCTGGCTAGAAAGTTTGTAGGCACTGATTTCTGCCACCACAGACAGAACAGTAAATGTTCATTACTAGATTCATTTAACCTCTATTAACTTGTTCGAGATGAATTATAAGACTGTAGTAACTTATTATTTTGAAGTAGTAACAATATGTTACTACTACTTAGTTTAAAACACAAGTGTGCTAAAACAAATCTACAAAGCTTAATTTGCTACTGAAAGTGTCTTTCATATCGGGACTGCCTGACTGTACCTACTGATTAAATCCAAAATTGAAAAATATGTGACACAATGTGCCACTTGTTTTTTTCATTCTTCAAATTCTCCTTTACTTACTCTACACAGAGGGTGGAAGGCAACCTTTTAAAAATTTAAGAAGATGGCTTTTGGTTGGGCTAGATAAATATTCCAAATATTTTAAATTAGGAGAATGAATTTGCTGAAATCAATGAAAGTCATAGCAAGATACGAATTAATTTTTTTTTTTTTTTAACACACAAAATATAAGTATATTAAATATTAATTTTCATAAATTAAAAAAATTATAAAGACTTTTTTTTTTTCGTAGTGTCAAATTGTAATTATAAATTTTATTAGAAATGATTTTTCAAACTTAAAGAGTTGCAAATATATTGGTAAATCACTTCCTTAGATATTCCTCTTGCCCAATTATCACATTTTCTATCAGAGATAGAATCAGATACTTAAACTTTTTATAACAATCATAATGACCTGAGTAATTGAAAGAAAAAGTGTTTAGTTTTTATTAACAAATATTTAAGTATTAGTTTATATTTTTAACCACCAAAAATCACTTGTATTATACTATGTGTATTTTTTATAGGAAACCGACTACTAAAATTATAAATGGTATGCACATTGATAATGAAGACTTTGGCATTGTGAATCATGAAATGTTCGATCCTAACGCAAACCATGCCGATTATAGGTAATTAATCTTCATAACTATGATTTTATTATTTCTATTGTAATTTTATTGTTTAGATTGCTAAGTTATTATGTTTATCTGTCCACCAATTTATTTTAATATTAATAGTTGATTAACGAACTTAACTAAGCTGATTCCCTTATATTAATATATATCATTTTGCTCTATTTTGAATAGGATTTTAATACAAATTGTACTGTTGAATGTTTTGACTTCATGGTCAATATTTAATATTTATTAATATTAATTTAT
>KZ806925.1:318294-350767 GCA_000696205.2 Oncopeltus fasciatus | reverse complement strand
ATTTTAATATTAAAATAAAATAAATATTTTTGAATAATTAGGTACAGCTTTGGCCAATTGCCCGTCTGGGCAAAGACGGATTTGGATATCACTGAGCCTGGAAACATAGGAGGTCGGACTCCAGCTGGGCCGAGAGGAAGGTGGGCTCAGAGAGTTAATCAGTCCTCTATCACCTTCAAATCAGTGGTTGATGACCCTGTAATTATTTTACCAAGAGGTTAGCTAATGAAATTCTAATTTAGCTTATCATGTGTCTAATTGATATTATATATAAAACATATATCATAAGCTTTCAAATTACTATACAAGGTATGTATCTCAAATGCATGTGTAAGTTAGGTTTAAACCATGAAAGTGAATTTATGGACAAATGGTTGGTCTGAAAGAAAAAATCTTGATGTAAAATAGAAGGACTTGCTCTTATCTCTCCAAATATGCTCACAATTAGTACTTCAATTGGCCATCAGGTGTTCCAATAATAGGGCAGACAATCCCCACTTAATTGTATGCTTATCATTTTAAAAGGATAAAGAGAGAAAACATAAAGTTTAAACTGCTCCTCAATATTTTTAATAATTACAGAGCCAGGTTTTAAAGTTTACTATTTAAAACTTTAGAAACAACTTATTAACTAACTTATTATAATACATGTTCCTATTATATTCCCTATTAACTATTGTAAAATAATTATTATTTTCCAGCATTGCTGAACATTACTTAAAATAAAATTATGAAATATTTTAAAAAATGTTATCTCTTAGAAACTATTTATGCAGAGCAGAATTTGCTCTCCTCTTAATTCTTTCTCAGAACTACTGCTTTATCCAGAGACTGCCTTCAGTACACTATTTGGCCAAGTCATGAAACAGCCTAATATGTCTACATATTAAATCTTACTTTTACAAAGGGAACTGTTTAGAGAAGTAGATTGGTAACCTATGAATAATAGGTTATAATTTTGAGTTAATGATTATTTGTTTTTAAATAAATAAAACTTCATATTATTATTTCCTTATTAATTAGTTCATTATAACATTAATATTTTGCACTAGTTTTGAGGAAATAAGCACTCTATTATTATAGAACTCTATTTTATTTTATTTTTTGACACTTTTTGATTATGCTTCTAGTTTGTATAATTGAGAATTAATAAATTACTTTTATTATTTTAAAAATATAGATATGAGTCATTTTTCTTCCTGTTTTAGAAAAAAGACTGGATTCGGATGGGAGTAAAGAGGACAGCTCAGTTGACAGTGGTGCTGAAATGGGCCGATCAATCTTAATAAAGAGAGAATCTCATATAGTTTCAAAGGCAGGTTTCAAATAGTTTCTTATTTGATATTTAGGGATGTATATTTATTACTGCTATTCTTCCGTGCTCAGCCCAAGTCTCCTCCTGATTTGCCTTAACCACCAAATCAAAATTTATTTAGATCATTATGCATTTTTCTTCCAAAATTATTAAGGTGTTCTGTGCATTCTTATAATATTTTGTTAATTTATGACAATATTTACTAGCTTTTACAAATTTATTTTTTATAACTTGGAGCTTGGATTTATTGTGAGCACCATTAACTGTAACAAACTACATAAAGATATATTTTCCTTTTAAATAATTTTTTTTTTAATTTCCTAATAACTTATGGTTTTAAAAAGCTAATTTTAGGCAGAATAAAAGGAATGGTAATTACCTGGTTAAGTTTACTCAGTTTAACTAAAAATTTAACTAAGGCTTAAACATACTGATTTTATTTATTGAGATTAGAGCCAATATTATGGAAAATGTATAAAAATTGTCGACAAAAGAGTTTTCATGTGTTTGTATAATTTTTATTAAGTAAATAAGAAAAAAAAATTTTCTCCTACAGCTGTAATGAGCCTTGAATATTGCAGGTTCAAGATTCAAGCATTGATTTCATGGCCTGCTCTGAAAGCCTTAATGAAATTATGGAGCATGATGGGAGATCAGTATGTACTTCAATTGCAGACTGCATTAATCATATTTATTTTCCTGAAATAGTGTATTTATTTTTGTTTTCTTTTTAATAGCATGAGGCTTCTTGTGATTTTTTATTTTCTTGGACTTTGAGGTTATGTGTTATCTCTCTCTCTCTCTCTTCCTCTCCCCCCTCATTCCTACCCCTTCTCTCTCTCTCTCTCTCTCTCTCTTCCTCTCCCCCCTCACTCCTACCCCTTCTCTCTCTCTCTCTCCCACTCCCTCCCTCCCTCCCTCTCTCTCTCTCTCTCTCTCTCACTCCCTCACTCACTCTCTCTCTCTCTCTCTCTCTCTCTCTCTCTCTCTGTGTGTGTGTGTATCTGTCCACATCGACTACACCCTCATATATCAGTAATATTTTCCTGCATTTCCACACGCTTAGCCCAAATAAAGTAGAAAACTTCTACGCTGNTCTCCCTCTCTCTCTCTCTCTCTCTCTCTCTCTCTCTCTCTCTCTCTCTATTTAATTATGTGTTTATAGGTTTGGTCTAGTATTTGTAATTACTCATAAACTAATACGTCAACTTATCATTTTCATTTGTTTCTTCAAGGCGAAATTTTTTCTGGAATACATGTGCCCACAGCTGTATTGTTTTCATACCTGTAAACTAGGCTCGTCTTTTTTGGTGTTTTATGTAAACTATTCAGTGCTTTATGCCTGTAATTAAAAATTGAATTGTATTTGTTCACTAATATATCTGTTATAATATTTGTATTTGTGGAACTAACCCTTAATAACAAATGGAGAGTTTTTGACTGTATAGGTTATTAGTATATTTTTTTTTGTTGGGGTTCATGGTTGATAAAAAAATACAATCTAAAAAAATGTGCATTTTTAATTATCTGCTAAAGGTTTGGCTTGCATTGTAAGCCTTCTTCAGGGCTGTTGAAATACAGTGTCATAAAAAAAAACAAAAATTAAATTATTTACTTATTACTTATTATTATTACATAGAATTGCTAACTGAAAGTAATGTGATATCAAATTCTGTGGAAAAACAGTAAAAAATGTGTTGAAAAATTCACTACACCCTACCCATCATGAAGGCGAGAGGGGATGTTGTGTCACCTGGATCACATGTTCATGACTAGGTAGGATTTAGAAATTACGAGAAATTTTTTGAGATGGACAATGTGGGTGGTGTAAGGGTGGGGTTATGAGGCAGTTTGTATAAAGGGAGAGCGGCCTGCTTAAAGGGGGCATTGCCTGGCAAAAAAGGTAGGAATTATTGCGGGTTAGTAGCCTGAGGAACTACCAGGTATACAAGTTTAAAATGTCGTTTTAATTCCAATAGAATGCGCTCTTAGCCTATTGAAGGATTTGCTTATCTCTAAACGCTATTTTGTTTGTTAGTCATTTGTTTACAAAAGTCAGTTGTTTTTAAGTCGTTTACGTGGACGTATCATACCTTTCTTTGGTGTTAAAAATGTCTAATTTTAAGCCAAATAAAGAGCATTTGCGGCATGTCATGATTTTCTTATTTAATCAAAAGAAAAAGGCATCTGAATGTCATCGAATTTTTGTTGAGACTTATGGCGATCTTGCTCCAACCGTCAAGACATGTGAACGTTGGTTTCAACGTTTCAAACGTGGTGATTTTGATGTTACTGATCAAAAACGAGAAAATCGACCAAATCGACTACGAGCTTCTCAAGCCCGGCGTAACAGTCAATACCGAGCGCTACCCACAACAAATGATCAATTTGAGTCACGCATTGATCGAAAAACGCCCAGAATGGGCTCACAGGCACGCCAAAGTCATTCTTCAGCATGATAACGCTCCTGCACATTCAGCCAGATTGACTAAGGAAACGATTTCTTCGCTTGGTTGGGAACTCCTACCCTTCCCGCCGTATTCACCTGACCTGGCGCCTTCTGATTATCACCTCTTCTCATCGATGGGACACTCATTGGCGGAGCAACACTTCAACAATTTCGAAAACGTACGAAAATGGCTCGATGAATGGATTTCAAATAAAGATGAAGCATTCTTTTGGAATGGTATCCATATATTGCCCGAGAGATGGACAAAATGTGTAGAAAGCGAGGGCCAGTACTTTGAATAAAATATATTATACTTTTTTTAAAATTACTGTGTATATATTTTAAGAAATAAACGACATTTTAAACTTGCATACCTGGTAAGAGACAAGTTACACAGATTTATTTTTGATGAGGGCTAATGGTTTTTTAGAATAGTGAAGAAATAACAATATTATTTAGATTGAATTGAATGCTGTTAGGATTTGGGGATTTTTACAGGAAAAAAATGTTTCGAAATGATGTAAGAATAGAGTCTATGAGGTCATTGAGGGTATCCTTATTCTTTCGATCCTTCTATCCTTTCAAAATGACATTTCCTTAAAAAATATATTTTTGGTCTGTTTTTCATTCTTAATCCTGGCAAAATCTCCCAAATCCTCCCTCACTGCATTCTTATCATCCTCATCTAAAATTCACCATTGAAATTGATTCTGATTAGCAATCCCCCTTCCTTGATACCCGTATTATCCGTAACACTAATGGCTCTCTCTCCACTGATTGGTACACTAAGCAGACTTACTCTGGTTGTCTCCTCCCCTTCAACTCACTCAACCTCATCATAAAAAAATAAATGTGGCCAAAAATCTTATCTACAGATAAGTTTCTTAAGACACTCTATTATAAGACATTGCACAACAAATATATCAAACATGACAGACATCCTTCTCCCTAATGGTTTTCCTACGCATACTATTAAAAAACTCCCAAACTAAGCCCTTCTTTCAAAATAATGACCTCACTTTCCATTCTCTCCCATATATTCCAAAACTTTCAGAAAAATTATGGAGTCCCTTAGAAAAATTTTCCCCAAGTTTGCTTTTTCCACTAACAATAAACTAAAATATATTTTTACCCACTTCAAAGACCCCATCCCCCATCCTAACAGAACTAATGTTATCTATAAAATAAAATTCCTTGTTCCACTCCTATTTGCCATGTTTTATACATAGGGCAAACCAAAAACCCTATTTCCCACAGAATCAACAATCACAAAAATGACATCAAGCAAAATAAATAAAAACTGTCCTTACAATACACGTCATTCATGAAGGACACACATTCAACTTTGATAACGTTACCATTCTTTCCACTGAACCCTATGAACACAACACGCATATTATCAGAAACCGTTCTCATAAACTTACAACACAATCCAGTTAACCACAGAACTGACATAGAACACATTTATTCAACTTTTTCAAACATCTTCAACTTTTTAAAAACCATTAGCCCTCTTCCAAAATATACCTGTCTAACTTGTCTCCTAGTTCTTTAGGCTACTTATCTGCAATAATTCCTACCTTTTTTCCTGATATTTTCCTCTTTGATGCAGGCCGCTCTTTCTCTTTGTACCTACCACCTTATACCCTCCACCCTTTCACCACCCACATTGTCCATCTCAAAAAATTTCTACTACTAATTTCCAATTACAAATTCATTATCAATATTATTTTGCTTTATTGATCAAAGTATGTAAATGAACTACTAACTGAATAACTAAATTACAACATATATTAATCTAAAAAAAAAAAATATATTGAGGGGAGTAGAGGAGTCAGAAGAGTGAGAAGCCTAGGCCAAATTTCCATATGTTGAAATACACATAGTAAAAATATCAGCCATACTTACTAACATTTTAACCTTTTATACAAGTAAAAGGTTTTAACTAATTTGTCATTGAATAAAAAAAAAATCTATTAGTTAAAATAACAAAAAAAAATGTATTTAAATGAAATAATACAATAAAATAAATAAATTAATTAATAAAAAAAGTAGCTCCAGTGAAAAAGGGTTAACTTACTAATTTCTCCATGCCATAAAATATGGCATATCAATTGGCAATTTATAATTTTCTTTCTTTATCAGTGAAGAGGGTTATCAATTTTTGTATTGATTTTTCTTAATTCATACTTATACAAAATACCAAATATGTTAATTTACTTTGTATCTGATAACTTACTTTTTATTTGACTCTTATTTATGTCCTAATGTGAATGATTTCCATAAAGTAATCTTTTACAGTTATTTTAGTTTTATCTCTTTGAGTTCAAAAGTATACTAAGAATAATTTTATATATTTTTATGTGTTTATGAAAGGGATAAACAATATTAAACAGTTATTCTTATTTCTTTATGTAAATTATGCCTCATGAACAATTTATTATTGTGATTTCATGGGTAATATTTAGTTGTTCTTTTGTGTGCCGTAATGAGCATGGAACGATACACATACACAGAATATATGCACTGTGTACACTACTTTTTTTTTTTTTTTTCTATGAATGATGAACTGTTAGGAACTTGTTCATTATTTTTTTAAATAACTTTAAAGATTGTTCCTCAAGTATATTGTTCAGGTGTTTAACAATTTTTTTTTATTAAATGATGATGTTCATGTGTATGAACTATATAGTCATGTATTTACATATAACTATTAAATTTTGAATCATTTATCAACATATGCATATTAGAAAATTAAATATATGATGATATAATTATGTATTTAAAAAAATATGTGTATTTCATATCTCATTTAATATATTTCATTTATTATCAATTTCACACCACAAAGCTCATTAGTCATGGAAAGACAATATTAATTATAAATAAAATTTGTAACTATTTGTTTTTTTGCTAGTTTAAATACATTATTTAAATTTCTTTCAGATGGTTGGAGGAAAAATAACAATGACTAGGGGACATAACAATGAAATGATCCATAGACCTCATACTGATGACAGTTCTTTAGGCAGTTTTAAGTATGAGGTAAAGTCCTCTTAGTGATTTTTATGTATGATATTTTTAGTTAGAGTTTTAAATATCTAATATTCACTAATGATGTAATCGAGCATGCAGATGCTTTTGATTATCATTATTGTAGTAGAAGGAGGGATAGTAATTAACTTTGTTCTTTTGGGTGGTGTAAATCCTTGTAACATGTCCAGTTAAATCCAGTTAAAGGTACAGAAATAAGTAATTTTATAAAACACCCAAAAAACAAAGATCTTGGGATTCAAAGACTTCTTTGTCCAAACCAATTAATTTTTGCTTTCAAGAGGGTACATTTTTTGGACTAGTGGAATATGTAAAAGTGACAATTTTTTATTTAAAAAAAAAAAAATGGAATAAAACTGACTCAAAGAATTTTTGGCTTCAAGCTATTAAGCCTATCTTGTCTAATATATTTGTTTGAAATTAATAATCCAATTACAGAATATCATTATATGGATATAGAAAGAATATAAGCACTATTGAAGTATAAAATTGCCAAATACCATGAGGGATAAGTTTCTTCTTATTTTTTTTTAATTGTGTAGGTATATATGCTAATTTATTAAAAGCTTTTGTCTTGGTAGATCACAATATTCTTATATATAATTTGTACAGTTATGGCATTGGAGGAAGTTCATAAAAAATGATATAATTTTATTTGAAAGGATGGCAACAGTTTATAATAAAAGGGTACATTTTTCAACCAAGTATTTGTAATATTTTATCTTCAATATAATACTCAAAGTATAGTTTATTGTTATCTATCGCCATTAGCCATCTGCTAGTCAATTACTCGATCCCACAGTTTCTTAAAATGGTTGTCAAAAAACTCTTGGACAGCAATTTCAGCTTTTGCTAAATATTCAATTTTTTTTCCCTTGAAGAAAAGGGTCCACTGATTGAAACAGTAATGAGGTGGTGGGAGGTCTGGACTATATAATGTAAGAGACAGAAGTTTCTTAAACTTTTCTTTGGTTCAATGGAAAGTGTGAGGAGGAGCTTTACCTGTTAGAATAAAACTTATTTTCGGTTGATCAAAGCAGGATAATGCTCAGACAAATTCACATACAGTCTTTCCAGTTGTTTGCAGAAGAGTTCAGAATTCATTGAAGGAATTTTTAACATAACACCTTCAAAATTACAAAAAAAAAAAAAAAAAAAAAAAAAAAAATGCAAGGATGGATTAAATTGCCCCTTGCTGCAATGGGTAATCAGTTTGACTGTGATCTATCCATTGCTTAGGGGTATTTGGATTTTGCCAGTATACCCACTTTTCATCACAGGTGACAATATTCTGGTAAAATCTCATACCAGAAGGGTATTCAATTAATTTTCAATAATTTCTAACCTCTTAGCTGATTGCTGAGGAGTAAGTTCATGAGGAACCAGTATACTGCTCTTTTTCATCTTCCCAATTGAGAGTAACTAACTGTATTTTTTGACACAAAAGACTCCCTGGCAAGACTGCATATGGATTCGACTCTACAGCTTCTTGAAGAACCTCATCAATGTACATTAATGGTCACCCAGCCATTCTTCTTTTCCAATGTCGTATCTATACTGCTAAATTTTCCAAACCAACAGTTGTTGGGAGTTGTTCTTGGACACCTTCCTTTTTATATTTAATAATTTTACAAGATGGTTCAGTGGCTGTGAATTTTTTTTTTTTCAGTAATGCCTAAAAATCAAGAGAATTTTGTAGGACATAATATGCTCATTTAAATATTTTTTTTTTTTTTTTTTAAAAACACCTCTTTAGTTAAAAACACCTTCAAATAATCGATAGAAACTCAACTAAATAGAGGGGTACCTGAGGGAATAATTTTAGGTCCACTGTTATTTCTATTTTGTATAAAAGACTTTCCATATTTTTTATACCTCAACAAAGTTTTTTTGCATGTCCGTGCAGGTGACTTGTTTGTTTTTTAAAAATAAAAAAATAAGTGGTGTTGACTCTTAAAATAGGAGATCAAAAATATCAAATTATTAACAGTAATTTTGTATCAGACTTTAAATTGAAAACCGCGCATAAATATTATAAATATAAAATGTCATTAAAGCTATGAAATGTATTAAAATAACTTAAAAGAACTTTAGATAATTAACAATTAGTAAATGCATATCATAAGATTTTTTACTGTTAGTTGCATAGATTCCTTGATAGAGTAACTTATAAGCAGCTTTAGAGATTGTTGAGTGACTGACAGCTGTCTCAACTAAACTAAGCTCAAGGTCATGAGATTTTAGCTTAGTTTCATATAAGGTTGAGAGAAATTGAAGTAAGATAAGTAGATAAGAGATAAAGCAATTGAGGGTTAAAAATACACTAAACTAAAGAAAAAATATGGTGGATGCTTGATAATGCAAAAATGAATATTTAACTATGTTCAAAAGCTGCAGGTGTTGGCCAATGAAAAAGTCTAGAGAGGGTGGCCTGTAAAATGAGAGGTCTGACTTGACTGGAGTTTCTGCCATGGCTGCATTAGGGTCAACGAAATGCAGAGGTCAGAATGTCTGACTGATAATCAGAAAACATAGACTTTTCTCCATAAGAGTGATGGCATTCAGTCTACCTCTGGCTAGTTGTAGCTACTTTACACACCTGGAAGGCTAGGAGACCTCTTGAGAGAAGTTTCTGACATTGGGATTGGGATTGGGATTGGGTCCCACATGCATGTGTGTGCCCACACACACACAATTACAAAAACAGGTGTGTGTATGTGCATGTGTGTGTGGTCTTGTGTGATTGCATATATGTGTGTGAGTGTGTATAAATATGTATANATATATATATCATAAAATAAGAAATACTTTTATTTATAGGAAATACTTTTATATATGTCAGTAGCAATGATATTTTAAAATAAACAATTAGTATTCAGTTGATAAGATTTTTTATTATTGTTAGGATATAGAGAGTACAGAGCATGATGGGGATGTTGAAGACTGTTCAGAAGGGGAGTCAAGTGATACAAGAAGACCTTTGTACCTACCTACACATGAAGAGCCCAACAGGTTGTTCTTCATAATTTTAGTAAAAAATATTGATAACCAGTTAAAATTTTTTTTCTTCAATTTTTTGCCTTTTTCTCACCATACATTCAAGATAGGACTGCACTGAAGTTAAATTGATTTCAGATTTGGATTATATTATTTGTAATTTCAATTTTTTTTAAAAATAATTTTATTTTTTGTGATTTTAGAAAAATCTATTTATTTATAAAATCTATAATTTTTTTAATAAAATTCTTGTGGAAAGATAAATTAATAGGGTCATATGTGAGCCTGAAACATGTGTGGGAGGAGATCACTTATCAGTGTAACTAATCCTTCACAGAATCAGGTGACAGCTTCTTAATTATTCTATTTCATTAACTAACCGAAGTAGGTAAAAATAGTTTTTCTCCTATCATGTCTATTTAGCTTTTGCATTACTAAGTCTATTAAGTAAATCTGGCATCTAAATTGCAGTGAAACTGCTAGGCTCTCCAGACAAAATAAATTTTAAAAGTTTATGACCTATTTTAGAAGACAAATAGAAGATAAATCCAGTTTCATAACTTGAGATTTACATCCTAAAGTTTTCCTAGTTTCTCTATTATTAATATACAACAATATCAATGGAACAATAGGCATGTTTAAGTATATTTTATAATAAAAACATGAGAAAATTCTATGTAATGGACCCAAAAACTGTGATAAAATGTGACTGTAAATTGCAACAAAAAAAAATATGCTAGTGGGATAGAACCTCTCCTAGCCAAGTAGAAAGATAATAGAAAAATACAAATCACTGAAAAAAAATTAGCTATTACACTGCTAAAGTAAAATAAATAAAAGTAAAAATAATAAAAGACTCGGTCCTTTAGAAAATAGCTTATAGTGAATAAGTTAATAAAAATAAATAACTAGCCAACACACAGACATGTAGATAATAGTGCATTTGATCATATACTTAAACCTCTTTCACTCCAGTCATTAAGACTACTAACACCTCTCTCATTCTCCAAGCTTCTACCTCTTAGCTTCTCCCTTTCTTCTCTGCTCCCCCCCCCCCACCCTCATTCATTTTCCTTACCCTTCTTTGCCCATCACTCAGGAATAGAGATTCCTCCTTTGTCAAAGTCCATAGATCTCCAAAAATGGCTCTTAGACAGAGATGTCACCTAAATCCAAGTGTTAAAAAAAAAAAAAAAACTTTTTCTACTCAAAAGTATAAATAATACTAGAGAAATCAGTTCGTTAGTCGCCCTGTAGGAATTTATTTTTAACAACCTACAATGTCCTTACTTTTTTTAATTTACATTTAATAATTGTTCTCTTGGTTTACCTATTTTCTTCTTGTTTTGTATATGCCACTAGTTAAACAGATATTTCTATAACATATTTTTATATTTGTCTCAATATCAGTCAAATTTTATCTATTTTTAATACATCTTTAAACATTTTTCTTTTTATAATTTTTATGAATAATTTATTTTATTTATAAACAACTAAGTAATATATTGAGCTATATAAATCTTATATTACAAGTTCATTTAGTCTGATAAGTGTACTTTTATTTGTTGGTCAAAAAATCCTCTTTTTGGTTCATATCAACACATCAGATTAGTCTACCTATGTTATAAAACATGCCACACAACTTTAAAATCTTACTATGGTGCTCCAATGGCTGAATAACACATTATAGAGACATTAGAAATATGATTAATGATTTCTCTCTAGGGTTTATATCTTCAAGAACCCTGTTTGAGCTGTAGATATGTACATTTGCCAGGCAATGAACTAGTGTGATATGATTACTGTGAAGGTGCTGGGTCCTGCAATATTGTTCTCATTGCTAAAACCCACAATATTCTTTTCTGAGAAAATAGACTTTCAGGCAAACCTCCAAGCCATTTAAATATTTGAACAGCATATCTGTTAAATATTGAAGCAATCTTCCTCTTGAAGGTTTATTTTCCTCTAGACAACCCAATAAAGTTAGCAGATATTAGGGAAATGATAAGACTAGTTCCATTGTTCAAAAGGAGAGTTTGTTGACCGTATATATTATTCTAAGATGATTTTAGTTGGGGTTCGGTGGAGGTAGATCCAAAAAAACACAAATTAAAAAAAATGTATTTTTTTAATGAAGGATTATCTGCCAACATTTCGGCTTACATTGTAGGCCATCTTCAGGGCTGTAGAAATACAATGTCATGAGAATACAGTAATATTTGAAATTAGTATAATAGAGAATTATAATATAATGTGATATCAAGAGTACGAATGTAGAAAGCTATGTAAGAAAATTAAAAGTTTATGAAAACAATTCGAAAAAGAACCAATTTGAAAAAAACATGCAAACAAACAACTTATTGACAAGAAAAAAAAAAAAAATTTGAAATATCACTAAAGCAGTAATGTGGCAAATTATGATACAGAACCCCCTCCTGTCTTGATATCTCCAATTTTCTCTTCTGTAAACAGTCATTTCTTTTAAAGAGGTTTCTTGGGGAACTTAAATATCCTCCATCAATAGCATTACCCCTATCCCATCAGTATGAAAGATAGTCTTAATATTAGAAGCATATTTATTTTTTATAAAGAAACCTTAGCCTTTGAATTTGCATCTGCATTTCTCATTGAAAAATTACCCTACAACTATAATTTCTACATTTCTGAACTCAAGTCCTGTTTGAGACCATGGATGAAATCCATTGTCATGAAATCCCTGGACCTGATGTCATAACCCAAGACAATAAAAACACTGCCCTCAAGAGAACTTCAGAAACTATTAACGTAGTATAAACTTGGGATTCCTTTCTAATAGAATACCTTAAGTTACTATACGAGTGCCAACAATTTTAAAATGCAATCCAAGCCTTGCCATTTACTACCCAGCCTATTTAACTAACTGACTCTAGTAAATGGTAAAGGAAAGACTTATTTGTATACTTCAAGAAAGCAACCTATAAGTCGACCTACATTCAGGTAAAAGTCAAAGACCCATCAGTGATATTAATACAAGACAAGGTACTCAAATCCAAAATACCATTTTTCTTTAGAAAGTTGCAGAAGGTATCTTCCTTTCTACAAAAACCTTTTGACAGTGTGAGAAGATACGTCTTAGAGAAACAACATGAATAGATATTGATTCCATCGCTTTCAAATGTAAATGAAATTAATCAAAGAAAGTCATTATAGAAATATTTTTGCTGAACCAGTAATGTTTCTAAAATAAATAAATAAAATAAATGGTACTCAAATAATAAATATGTATGACTTTCTCTCAGAAAATTGAACTGCTATTGTAAATGGTAATGAATTTTAAACCAGTAAATTTGCATATCTCTAACCATTCTAAAAACATTTTATTAACAATGTTAGGTACATGACTTTTAACAAGAACTATAACATTGAGAGGCTTTTTAATTTTTATGTATATATATTTGTTTATATTATGATTATGAATTCAAAGCCACCATGTATTATAAAATGTCCAATTTGATCATCATTTTATTATTCTACCTTAGTTGCATTTTTATATTTATAAAGTTGTTTTTTCTCTAATTTCTAGGTTCAGAAAAATTGAAATATTCATTAAGCGGTAAATAAATAAAAAAAATCATAGCCTGCACACACATTTCAGGCATGCTTTGCACAATCTCTCATATAGGCATTTATAAGATTTATTGCACATAGCACATTTAAGAATTAAAATCTAAATTTTGTTATTATAGAATATTTGTACTAGGACCGAAATTTTGTTTTTCTTGTCATTTTTTATTGCAGACTCTCAGAACTGTGGTTATTTAGATCAAATTTTTTATTTTAAATTTAATCTAAATTAGTTTTATAGTTAAATTTAAAAAAAAAAATTCTATTATCTGTGGCTAATTGTTTTCTCTACATCAGGGATTTTTTTTTCATTATGGCTACTTGTATTATAATATTGTTGAACATAGACTGATTGATAAGTTCTAAAAAAGATTTTAGAAAATATTTTATATGTGTATCTTTATAGAGAATTCCCTATAACTAACATGGATGCTGGTGAGCTTCGAAAATCACTGAGAAAGTCTAAGAGGCCAGACTTGCTCATGGTTGCTAGTGAAATGTCTAGTGCCAGCCGTTCAGTGTCGGGAAGCCAAAGTGATGATGATGACCAAACTCCTACATCTGATCATGCTCATCATTCTGTCAGGTATTTGAAGATCTGAATGGAAAGAATATTTGATATACAATTTAATTAAAAATATTACAATTAATACATTTTTGTTTTTAGAATCAAACAAGTAAGAACTTTTAACTAAAATTTTAAACAAGAAAATCATTCCCATCATTGTTTAACTACCCTGACTTCTTGGAGAACATAAGGCTTCTGACCAGCCATCTGGCCTGACCATGTTCACTGCTCAGCTCAGGTCTTCACTGTTTTTCCTTTTCAATATGGTGGACCTCTATCTTTTTGGGGTTCAAGTGAGAGCCGTCTTATAGATTGTTGTCTTTTTTTTTTTAAGTGTGTGTCCTTATCATCTACTTTAGTTGGATCTCTGAGTAGATCTCCAGTTGATTAGTCTGTCTGAGAAGATCTTAGTTCAAAACTATATAGGCCTTCTGATGCCATTCTTCAGAGGCACTGATTCCAAATTTCACAAAGAACGCATTCCTTTGATAGAAAGGTCACAGGCTCTTTCCATGTTTCACATACTTAAAATGACACATATATATTATTTGTATTAAAACTTTTTATTTTGTTTTTACAACTTTTGTCCTTAGAATACCAAAATTTTTGTAGTTAGTCAAAAGCTGCATTATTTTCCTATGGTTTATGTACTTTTCTGAGCCATCCTTTTTTGCCTTATTGCTACTTAAATAAGTGAACTCATTTATACTTTTTATTTCCTCTCCTCCATCATAGAAGGTTTCCTTCTCTAGCATAGATTGATTCCCAACTCTTTAATTTTTCCATAATTTTTCTTAAGCTTTGCTTCTTTGGCTGCTCCCTCCAGATCCCTTACCTTTCCCTGCAGCTGTAAAAAATGTCTGCATCAAGCAGACTCCACATAGTCCAGGTCCTTAGGTTATAGTAGACTTTTCTTATTCTTTTGGCTGGTCATTTAATACTTGTAAGAAAAAGAGCTGTAACAAATGTCACCCCTGACATACATCTATTTGAGAAGTAAATGCATTTTTCTAATTAATCCATATTCATAATACCAAATTTGTTTCTATTACAATATTTTGTGACTGATCCCTGATAATCCCAAAGTGCACAATACTCGAGCCCTCATCGCCTGAGAATTATTCTTGTTAAAGAAATTAGTTTTTGAATTTGATGCAATCACTGATTGGAAATGGGCAAAGGATTGTAAATTATTGTCTGTTATTTTAGTTTGATAGAGAGATATATTTTAATGATGTAAAAATGTTTGGTAGTGCTCTTTTGAAAAAAAGAAAAAAAAAAAGAAGAAGAAGTTTTAAATGGTTAATAGTTATGGATAAATTAGTTGTTTTTAATTTTTTTTTCTGATTTAAATAGTTTTAGAGAAACTCAAATGGAAATAGTGATATTGTTATAATATTTTTTTAAACTGTATGAAATGAATGAATTTTAAATAATTATTTAAAAATCTATAAATTTAAAAAAATTAAATACATAAGTAAGTTGCTCTGTTCTGTTATTGTTACTAAATTAATTCAAAATTTTATTGTTTGAAAACAGGGAAGATAGGCTACAGTTTTGCTAACTAAAATGTATATATAAAAGTTCATTGTTGTGACTAAAGACCACTCTGTCCTTTAACATTACAGTAAAAAAAAAATATTTTTTTACTTATACTTCTTCCGGGTTCAACCGTGTCTTGGAGTTTTTAGGTGCCAAGCTTTCGCACATCATGTGATGGCTTCTTCAGGGCTGAATGGAGAATGCATTCAGTATTTACATATTGGTAAATATGTCTGAGGACCGTGGAAGCCTACGTGAACAAAATTTTTTTTGTTATGCTTATACAAGACGATTTCTACTTAATTTTATTTTTGTAGATCAATTATTTGTTTTTCCTGAAAAAAAGAAATCGTATGAAAAAGATTTTATTTTGGCTAAAAATAATTTCCACAAATATAAAATTGTGCAACTCTTCCTAGCATTCAGTTCTTCATGTGTTAGCTTCCTTTTAAACCACTAAGAGTCATGGAGGGAGGGCTATCTGCAGGTTGCCATCCCATTTAAACATCCATGGCTCAGGGCAAGTTTCTATTTATCAAGAAAACTTATCGCAGCACCTGGATTGCAAGACCTGAACTGATCCCATAAGCTACCCTGGCCCCCCTATTCAGTGACATTCAGTACTAAAAATTTCTTCTGATTTTTTACATAAATGTAATTAATGATGTTTTAAAAAGTATGCTGTATATATGAAAAAGCTGGGTTTCAGAAAACTTATTCACCCCTTCTAAATCCTGTTTTTTTATTTATCAGCTTAATTTTTTTTTATAGTAATTGTTGATATTATCTTATGTGTTTTTATGTATTTTATCTTTTGTTTATAACTTTTAAAATATTGTTTATTTTCTATTTTATTTATTGTTTCAGCTCTGACACTTTGGATGTGATTGGGCACAGGGAGAAGTATCTTAAAAATACTTTTGAATCTCTAAGTGGAGCTGAGGAATCCGTAACACACATAAAAAAAGGTATATTTTAGTTGTTAATTACTCCATTGTGTTTGATTGAGCTTAAGTCTTATTCTAAAAACTGATTTTATATTATATTTTTGGTTTATGTTATATCTTGTTTAATTATATAGCAAGGAATTTATTTTGCCATTCCCTTACCTTTGGTTATAATTTATTATGTTAATTATTTCTTATTCAACAATTATTATTGTTCAAATGGAGTTTTTGACTTTGGAAATTATTAGTTGAAAATTTGATGGGATTCGGTGAAGGTTGAACTTAAAAGAAAAATACAATTAAAAAATTGTATTTTTATAATATGCCAATGCTTTGGCTTACTTTGTAAGCTACCTTCAGGGTCATCGTGAAGGCGACATCAAATCAGTCATGAAGGTTTGTTCTTGTTGACACGTCTCTAAAAAGTAATTTTTAGAGGATAGGAAGTTATCAAGGGCATTTAATATTAAATTGTATTGCCACCTAAGTGATATAATTTTAATCAAAAAGCTTACAATTATAATTCAGGAATACAATCTATAAGTGTTATTTATAAGTTTTTTATATTTGTATGTACTAAATATATTGTTCACGTAGGCTTCGTCGGTCATCAGATGTATTTACCATTTCATCTTCCGGGTTGGACCGAGTCAAATTGTTCTTATTTGCCGAGCTTTCGCACATCATGTGATGGCTTCTTCAGNTTCATCTTCCCAATTGAGAGTAACTAACTGTATTTTTTGACACAAAAGACTCCCTGGCAAGACTGCATATGGATTCGACTCTACAGCTTCTTGAAGAACCTCATCAATGTACATTAATGGTCACCCAGCCATTCTTCTTTTCCAATGTCGTATCTATACTGCTAAATTTTCCAAACCAACAGTTGTTGGGAGTTGTTCTTGGACACCTTCCTTTTTATATTTAATAATTTGTGGCTAATTGAGATTAATAATTTAATAATTGAGTTTTCTAACTCGATGACATGTCAAGTTTCATTGTTTTTTATGTCTGCCAGCATGAGAACTTCAATGTTATATATGTATTGAGGAAGTTTATGTATCTTGTACAAGAAATGCAAGGGAATAGAATAATCGATTCTTGTATAAAATGAACGTGGCATTATATACCACAACTAAAATCAGTATTTATGTATCTTTGTGCCTTCAGTTTCCATGCAATATCCTCTCTCTATGAGGTCTGATAACATCTGAGTTTCAGTGTTATTCTCTTTTTTTTTATCTACAATTGTCAATTTCATTTAGCCCTGCAAATTGATTTTGAAACAATGCAATAAGCGACCTCAGCTGAAACATCTCTTCTCACCGTTCTCTTATTGAAAGAGGCTGTCATACTTGTTGGAAAACATATTAATTTGTATTGGTCTCTCTAGGATTTGATCAAACCTATTAGCAATGGTCTGACTCTCACAAAACTGAAAACATCTCTAGTTAGCAGTATTACTTTTTTACAGGTCTCTTTTGTTCTATAGAATAGTAGTAAGGTACATGGCAACAATTAACCATATAAAAGTAATTGTTCTATTTTGAATTTTTTTTTTAATTGAGAAATCTTTATTTATTGCATTCAGTTATTAACATCTTTTAATTTGATGATATAGATAAATTACAATAGAAGAAAAATTATAATAAAAAAAAATTTGTTTAGCCTTTATTTACATATTACATTCTGTTAAAAATAAATAAAAACGTTTTGTAATCTGATTACAATGAATAATAGAAAAAAAAATAGCAATAAAATTTTGAATATAAGTGACTAAAAGTTTTATTTATTTCTAATATATGAAAATAAAGTATTAGATCTCCAGAATTTCAACTGGTTAATTAGTAGTAAAATTATATAGTGATCTGGAAACCACATTATATATATCTATAATATTTGTAATGGGGTTCTTTATTGATTTTTAATGAATTTTAATTTTAATCAGAAATTTATATACATGAAACCCTTAAGTATAGATATTTACTGTTCATGAAATGTCAAAGATAAAAATAAATGTTAAATTAAACAAAATCTTATAAATAAATGAGTAAAATGCTAAAATTAGAGATTAAGGCCTGGAAAATTTTCCTTTGTGATAGTTTTTCAATATTTTTTTTCTTTCCCTGAAAATAATTTTATTTTATTGCTATGGCCATTGTTAGAGAGCAATGACTTTTGTGGAACCTAGCAGAATATAGACAGGGCAATATATCCCTACAAGTAGGAGTAAAACTTAACTCCTTTAGGAACTCAAGCAATATCTAGTGATAGCTGTTGCATTTTAAGACATTTTAATTCTGTTTTGAAAAAAAAAAAAAAAAATTGCCCATGGCGACTTCAGACCATTCAAGTGATTTATTTGATCTAGGTGATTTAGTGAATGAATATTATAGATAGCGCTTATGCTTATTCTTAGTCGTATAATTACTCTTAACATATATCCATTTTTGAAAGTCTTAAATTTTGTTCATTTCATCTTTATAATTTATGAAAATAAGAACTTTTCACCCTGTTATTAAGAAAAATAATTGATTTTTCCTCTGTTTTTAAGTTTTAGGATTAATTAAAATACATAAATTAACCTTAAATAAGTTTGAGGCTTAAACATGATGTTGTTATAATAAAATGAAATCTTACAGCCTTGGTTGTGTAAATTTTTCTTCTCCCATAACACTCTCATTCCACTTCTCCTCGTCAGTTTTCTTTTGCTCAATAAATGTTTTATATATGAACAATTTTTGCTTATAGCAGTATATTATCAAAATGTTCCAAGATAATTAGACAATAAATAAGCCTATTATGCTTGAATTCTTGAGCTAGTTTTTAAATAAGTTATTTCATCTAAAGTTTTAGGAGTTAACTGTTAAGTGTAGGAATTATATTTAGTCTTTCTGTCTGAAATATGAAAAAAAAAAAAATATAAATATGTAGCATTTTTACTCTACTTTTTAATTGATTAATGTTTTTATTACATGTCAATGTAACTAAATATTGTGTTTTATTATATGTTTTGTTCTTCAGGCAAAAGGAGTTTGTCATCTCAGCATCATGTTAGTCAAAACACTGGAGTGAGAAATTCAAATGTGATTCAGGCAACTAAAATAGCTAAGAATGATGCTGATGCTCTAAGTAAAAGGGAGGAGCTCCAAAGAAGAATACAAGAAACAAGACGTCAGCTTCAAAGTGTAACATGGCTTGTTTCAATATTTTATTAATGATAATTTTTACAAATTTCTATATAAATAAATCTAATAATCTAAATAAACATCCCTCTCTTCCCTTCATACACACTTACAAAAAAGTGGTCTAAGTTACCATGAGTGAGTTCCTGATCATCTCCTCATAAAAAGTATCCTTTTGGGAAGTAAGGATTTGTTTTTATCTAGCCATTCTTGCAGTATTTAAATTAAAAAAATCATATTATTTTTTTTTCCAAATAGTGTAGTGATAGATTTTCAAATAAACCAAAGATAAATAAAACAATAAATCCAGAGAAATGTTACATTTGGCCATCACTTAATAAAATATTTGTCAACTGTTACCTTATCAATCTTTAAATAAATTACAGCTATAAAGAACTTTTGGGCATGTATTTTCAATACAAGATTTCATGGGAGAGGTTTTCTAATTGCTTAGTAAATGGAAATTAATGCCTTTATCTCCCAATAGCTTCTCTTTTGATTTATGATTGAGTAATGTGTGTTAGTGTTAGTGTTAGTGTTAGCCTCCCTTTCAACCACTTAAGGTCATGGAAGGAGGGGCTGTCTGTAGGTTGCCACCCCATTCTAAACACCCATGGCAAATAAAAAAATGCCCTGGTCGTCCTTTGATCCCTCAGCGTCTGGATTGCAAGACCTGAATGGATCCCTGAGCTACCCTGGTGCCCCTGACATATGTTTAATTGTGAACATATTTTTGTTCTCTCCTTTCAAATTAATTTTCACTCTATTAATTGTAATATTAATTATACTGCTATTGATTTTTTTTCTTCTTTGCAGGTTGGTTATAGATCTAATTTAAAAATGAGCCAAAGTATTCAAGACTTGAGCCTTCATGGTGTATATAGTATCAGTAGTGGGGATAACCGTCCTAAGCCTACCCCTCGCAACCGTTCTGTCCAGCAAGGTAAAGAGATTGACTCAAGTACATTCACACGGAAGCCTAAGTCTACTAACATTACTAACAATCAGTTTGAGAGACCTGTTAGTCTTAACCTCTCCCAGCTCTCTGTAAACCCGTACAAGTCCGGCTCTAAATCTATGGATACTTCTCTTACAGGATCGCCTATTTGTGATAAACTTTCTCCTACTAATTTTACTGACTCTGAAATTAATATGAAATTTGCTGCTCATGAAGCCAGTCGTTTAAAACGATATTCCTGTAGTTTTTATGTTAATATTAATGAAAAAGCCATTGATACTGGCCGAGAATCAAAATCATATGACGATTTGAATGAAATTTGTAAGACTGATATTTTTTTACCTTCTAATGACAAATCAGATAAATCAGATGTCAGTGAATATAGTTCTGATTCTTTAGAATCTTGCTCCGGCTTTGTTACTAAACCCAGGCGTTGTGTGAGTGAGTATCAGATATTAGAAAGGTCTTCCAGTGCCTTTGGTTTTAAAGGTTGTTCTAGGGAAAAAACAAAATTTCACAGTGAGGAAAATATTTTAGCTGATGATGCTAATGAAAATTGGGACCGTCATTCAAGTGCTAGTTTTTTTCTTCGAAAAAACAATTGTAGGAGCACAGAGAGTATTTTGACTGATGAAAGTGAATATCAATACCTATTTGAGAATAAAGAAGTATTTCGTAGTACTGAAAGTATTTTAACAGATGGTGGTGATTTGAAAGAACTCTCAGATGATGGACTTGATGAAATTCCCATGAAACAAACTGTTTCAAGAACAAGGAGCTTACAGGAAACTGCTATGAAGGAACTTGGAGGAGTTAATGTTTCAAAGAGCAGACCTGAAACACCACATTCTTTTTGTGAGAATGACAGTAAGAAAAATGAGTCCTTCTTTATTCCAATGGGTGATGGCCCAGAAAAACCAAACCCTCCTACTTCATTAATGAAAAAATATCAAAATAAAGATGAGAAGAAAGTCCATTCTCATAGTCATAGTCATCCGGTCGTTACACATAAACCTCCTAAACCTAAATTTAACAATCCTGGCTCTAGGGTTAAAACAGCTCAGAAGAGAATCAATAAACTCTTATCAGATCAGAAAAATGAAATTAAACCACAAGGAATATATCGCAAAGATTTTTGGGAAACTCCTGTTAAAGATCCTGGACTCAACTCAATTCCTTCTGATTTACCTCATTATAATGGCGGGCGAGTTAAGCTGCTATCTCAGAACTTTGAGAGGATATCTGCTCGAGAAGAAGTTTCATGTGATTCAGGTTCTTCTACACCTGGAACTTCATCTTCCTGTGCTAATTCACCTAAACGTAAATGGAAGCCCTCTCTTGGGAACCAGCTAGCTAGGAGAATCGCTAATGGTCAACTTCTTCCAGATAAATGCCCTGCAGGTAGTTCACTAATTATTAGTGGATTGGATGCTATATTTATGTTAATATTTAGTACTAAAAACTGCTCTGCATTTAATTATTTTTACAACTGTTGATAGTTGATGTTATAAGTATAGTTTTAATAGTATAGATATTGATATTTACATTCATGATTTATTTTAAAAATTAAATGTATAATGTTAGACATTTACAAATTATCATGAGTATAAATTTCTCTCATATTTATTGTAAAACCTTATTATGCTCTTGTTTAATAGGTATCTCATTGATGAAATTTGTTTTATGTCTTCTTAATCCATTCCTTCTATCGTTTGCTTCTTGGAAGCATTTGGAATAGAGTTTTAAATATTATTAGTAGAAAGAGTCATTTTATTAAATAATTCTTAATTAATCTTAAACTAATCTAAAACAAAAAAAATTGTTACTCATAATTCGACATTGAATTTTGGCTGTAATGCATTATAGATTTCCTTTTAATTTACTTAATTCATGAATATGTTTTTTTTTTCCATAGTTCTATTCTTTTATAATAGTTTTATTTATACTTTTCCTTGGTTTTTAAAAGAAATATATTATTTCTCATAGTAAAAAGAGTTAAACCTTTTTGATTTTAAAAAGAATCGCAAAAGAACACCTTTGATTCAGTTTTTTCAAAATTAAAAATTCAAATTTATCAGTATTTAACTCTTTCTTGGTATTTACATCTTTTTTTTTTTTTTGCCCAATTTCGCCTTTTAGACAAAAATGTAGATGCTGTTGATTATTGCAATTTTCGGGCATTCATCAACTGTTTTTTCAGTGCTGAATATGAGAACCAGAGACCTAGTTAGTTTTTTTGAAATTTAATCTACAATTAAAATTATTACCACTATGTTTATTTTTGGCTGACTACAGTCTTTAGCTAAATTCACCTAATCTATACTTTTAACTTTTCTATCGCTTAAAGGAAGTTAGTTTTTGTTTTTTTTAGGTTCAAGTATTTTGAATTCATATTTTTGTTTGTTTTTTCATTCTAAGAATTCTTAGGCACTTCTTGTGGTTCTTCTCATGGCTCTTAGCTCAAGCTCTGAGTGAACTAACTATATTTCCTTAAAAAACTAGATTCATTTAGTTGTGTTTGAGATATTCCTGCTTTACTATTAGATGATTTTAGTTGGGGTTTGATTAAAGTAGATCCAAAAAAATACAAATTTAAAAAAAGTGTNCACCCTTAACTTATAATTGTTATTTTATGTCGTTCTGTGAATTCCACAACTTGCTGAAGGGCAAACTTATGACAGAAAAATTCTAGAGTTTTATAGATGAGATCATAGATTTTGAGAGATTCTATTATGAATGAAATGGTGAGTTTTTTTACCGTAGTTATTATTATTAGATGATTTTAGTTGGGGTTCGGTCAAGGTAGATCCAAAAAAAATACAAATTTAACAAAAGTGTATTTTTTTAAAGATTATCTGCCAACATTTCGGCTTACATTGTAAGCCATCTTCAGGGCTGTAGAAATACAATCTCATGAGAATACAATAGTAATTGACAATGTTATAATATTAAATTACCACAATGTAAGCCTTGAAGATAGCTTACAATGTAAGCCGAAATGTTGGCAGATAATCTTTTAAAATACACTTTTGTTAAATTTGTATTTTTTTTGATCTTCCTTGACCGAACCCCAACTAAAATCATCTAATAATAATATCTACGGTCAAAACACTCTCAATTTATTCCTGCTTTACTTTCATACACAGAACTGTTTTCCTTTATTTTCAGAATCAATAACTCCAAAAGGTTAGATTCTAGCAATGTTAGATAACTCACTATAAATGCTAACAATCACCTGAAATACAATGAGTTTATAGTTATTTCTAAACTTTACCTTACAGTCCTAGTTAAGCACTTGTCAAGTTGTTATAACTTGAAAATTGTCAAGTTTTGACTAATGAACAATTTATTATGAGCATAAGACTTTAAAATTGTATAATTTTGCTTCTACAGCCTAAGCAAGTTCATTTATTTGTTCTGAAAATAATTAAATTAGTGAAACAGCTTAAACCTATAATAAACTGGCTTATATATTCATTTTCTTTTTTGTTGTAATATATTTTGGACAGTCTACAGATATGTTAGATTGCCACTTATGTCAGAGATACTGGCTAAGTTCGATATTCAATAGTTAATTTGGTAGTTAATTGTAGATTAGATCTTGAATTCAATCTTAAGCTATGATAATTAATATTAATTTAATCTTAGTCAATTATAATCTCCCTTATTTAAAGAATTGCCATTTAATTGCTTCTAATTTTATTCACTACTATAGATACTTAAAGTAAAACAAAAAAAAATTTTACTAGTAGATAAGTACACATTTTTTGTGTTTACTGATGTGTGTATTTCTTATTGTTTAAGTGCTTTTCTTATGTGAATTTTCGTTTGACTTTTTTCTTTAACTCATATTCAATTTTGAAAAGTTTTATTTTTCTTAAATTTTTTAGCTTTTGAAGAAACAATAAAAATATTGCTTATTAGATTAGTAAGCTTTTAGGTCACTGAAAACATAGCCAGAGTTCTTATAAATTTTACTTTTTTCTGCTTAATGCTAATTCTAATTTATGTATTTTATTCATATATTTTTAGTTTCAGAGTTAAGCTCCTTATGAAAACCTTTGAGATAAGAGTTTAATGAGGTTTTACTGTAGTAAATGATATATCTATGTTTTGCACTAGTTTTATTATATTTATTTATTTTGGCGCATGATTACCGTTAAATTGCATTGATTACTATATTAGTCTTGTAATTTTTAGTAAAATTGTACATACTATATTTTTTTTTTTTTAAATTAGCACTTGTATTATACCTAGTTACACTATTTTGCTTATTCTTGAATAGCTTATGTAGAAAATTTCTGTTATCTGCAATAACCCCAGATAAAGGGGATGATTATTTGATTGAAAATTTTTTGTCTTAAATGTATATCTTGAAAAAAAAATTTTTTTTGTTTATTTAAAATAATTTTTCTCAATAATTCAATGTGAGTTTTTTCCTCAATAATGATGTGCTTACACATTTAGAATCAAGTAAGTTAAACTATTCAATTGATTTGAATTCATTAAGGATCACCATTGTTCTTCAATATGTTTTAATTTCATAACTCTTCTTTCACTTTTATTTAAAAACATATTTTTGCATTCAATTTAGGTATTTCTTTAGAACTCAACAATAACTTTTTTTAATGAAAAAAAAATTAGATTATAATAGTAAGTTTTTGAATTTTATTTTTTATGACTTTAACTTAAGGTTATTTATCCTTACAAAAAAAATTTGTAATGAACTCAAGCTTTTCTCCAATTGCATTTAACTCTTTATTTTTTTTTAACACAAGCTTTTTGTTTTTGTTTTTTATTGTTAAACAAATACTGTGATATTTTGGCTGTGATTACTGTTACCATTAGATATTATTTTCTTAATTTCAAGCAATTAAATTTGCTTACTAGAATGTTATTTTATGCCATATCATCATTTTATGCAGGTATTTTTTTTCTTACCTTTACTTAAAAACCACTAATTGTTTTTTCTCAAAGCTTATAACTTTTGCACCTAAATTACAATTGGGATTTTGTTCGAAACCTATGAAAGTTGAAAAGTTAAGGTCGGTTGCTGCTTATTTTTTTTTTACAAATAATAAATAATACTAAACAATTAATGAGAGGGAATAGAATAAAAAAATCTACTTTCCCAGCCAGGACTCGAACCTGGATCTCCTGCCTGCCGGGCCTGAATGTTTCCGTTACACCACGGTGGTGTAGATTCGAGTCCTGGCTGGGACAGATAGATTTTTTTATTATTCTATTTTCTCTCATTAATTGTTTAAAATTTACGTAGGATAATAAACCACAACCAAATAAATATTTATAAATAAATAATATTGTTAGTTTTCAAAAATAAGATACTTACTCTTAGTTCTCAAACAGCTCTTGTTATGTTTTGTACAACTATAATTTTTTATAATTTCATGATAGTATATAATTTTCAACTATATAATTTCAATTTTTGTTATGAAAATATGGGGATTGAATCTTATTGTTGACAAATTTTTCTCACCTTTTTCAATTGGTAGTGTTGTATTATCTTGTGTTTTAGTAAAACAATTTATTCTAAGTATTAATGAACAGTGAATTTATAATAATAATACGTGCAATTAATACAATATATTTTCTAAATTTAAGTTCTTTAAGTCTTGTTGCATCCAGTTGTAACAACTAGTCCTACTCCTCTAGCAATGTAGCAACATGCTTTTTTAACTATTATATCAAAGCTTTTCCTTGAGGCCTTGTTTGAATTCTATTTTAAGCTTTTCTCAGATTTCAAGAAGTCTTGACATATTCAATACTTGACACATTCTATTTCTAACAATTTTTTAAAACTCTTTTTAATTTTATTTCTGCAGTTCTACATTTTCAGAAAAATGACAAATGATAATACTTGAGTATTGTTTTGAGTTATGTATAGACAAAAAATAATCATTCTCTATTCTATCAGAACACTTATTTTACTAGAATATTCCACTTCTAAACAATTTAAATATATTGTTTATAGTTCCATAAATATTTCCATTAGTTACTTATTTTTAAATCTTCTAATTTCATGGAGGGAGAGACTATCGAGCCACTTAATTCTTAACACCCAGGGTGGGCATTATACCTGTAGCAGTAAACTATGTGGGTTCCTATTTAGTTATTATATTGCCACATCAAATTACGTATTCATCTAATCAGTTATAATAACTTTTCTTATTTAACTCTATATTAAAATGTCCTCATGTAATTTAAATTTAACAAATCTTAGTTGTATTGCCTAGCAGTAAGCAAAATATAGTGTGATCTATATAAAATGTTGCTTCTTCAGGAATATATGCAGTTAATATGTTTTATTTACTTTTAATTTTCTGTTAATTATTTTAAAATCCTTTGCCTGTTAGCAATAATAGTAAGCTGCAGCTACAATCATGTTATCCATGCTATTGCATGAGACTTAATCTTATTATTTTTTTTGTTATTATTTTATTTTTTTGTTATCATTGATTTTTAATAAATGTTTTTTTCTACATTTGTTTACTTTATTTTCAATTAACCCATTATATTAGTGAAAATACTGTTTAATTTTAAAAAAGGTTATGCATTTTTTATGATTCATGTTATAAAGAATGTTATTCATTATTGATTGATGTGACTAATAAGTTTTTTTTTTGTTGTTTTTTTATTTTAAGAATTAGGAACTTTACTTAGTAGGCTAAGTAAATCTTATTTTAATCAAGTATTATAATTTGTTTTTAATGCTAAAATGGAGAATCTAAAGCTAACTCCCAATATGTTAATCCTTTTTAAGGAGAACTCAATTCTGTTTAGTAAAACATTGTTTAATGACTATTACTTAAGCCATTCTTAGTTTCTAAGACAAATGTGGTATTTGATTTGAATTGCTTAACTATCAGCTCTACTTGAAATCAAAATTATCACATTTTGATTTTGGCATAATGTCAGTAATTATCAATTACTTCAGCAATGCATGTTTTTACTGGAAAAATATGTCCAGACTGATATCTTCATTTACCCATCTTTTTTTTACCTTATTTTGTGTTGGTTTAACTTCGAAATACCAACAAAACATATTAGAATTTAAATAGTTTTAACTTAAAATTAATCCTTCTCTTGGAAGTTATCTGGTGGGTAAGAGGAAGTTTGTGTTGTGCACCTAACTAATCGTTATTAAGTTATTTTAAACTTAATAAACTAACTAACTTAATATTAACTAATAAACTAATTAACTTAATAAGTTATTTCTGCCATAGAAAAGAATAGAATAGAATATTTATTTCCAAAAATCTACATATGCATTATAATTTTGATACATCATGTAATACACATCATCATTATATAATACACCATTATTATTACTATTTCATCAAAAGCGTAAAATCCACTAACACAAATAATCCAAAAACCATCACATAATAAAAACTGGATAACACACATTTCAATATACCATATCACACAATACATATTATAATAACTTATCACAATATACTATACAAATATCATGCATTTATGTAATGTAATAAAACTTGTATTGTAATCAGATGAAGGCTATACATCATTTATAAAATTTAATTTAAAAAAAATTTTTGTTTTAAAGTTCATTTTTAATTAGTTTATTTTTAATTTCATCAGAAAAATCCTAAAATTTTCTTCAGTCAGTAGTTTTTTGGGTAAATAATTATATGCAACTGCCCCATCAACCTCAAAACTATTTTCATTAAAGGTTGTTTAGTGTTGTTTATGAAAAAAGGTTAATAAATTCATTTTTTGATGAGTTGAATAACAGTATGTGTCCCTCTTTTCTCACGTGTAGCTTTATTAACTTTTCAGTTTTCTAGAAAATATTCTTTCTTCAAAGCAGCAATTAATAATTTGACTAAAGGGATGTTTATTAAATCTTCCTAAAAATTTTGAAACTCCAAAACTTTAACTGAAATAACCATAGAGTTTATGTGATAATCTTTGTTGGAGAGAAAGTTCATAATTATTAAATTTTTGGATTATTAATTAAAATTTTAACATAGTTTAACTAAGTTATACCCATATATTGGTAAATATTTTCTGTGATTTGATTTATATATGATATTATGCTATTGTAATCCTTTCTTGACTAAATAAATGTATGAGATACTGACTGATAAAAACTTTATGAATTTTTATGTTTATATATATTTGTGCACTCATTTGAACTATTAAAAAAAAAAATTACTAATTCATATTACAAGATTGTTTTATTTAACTCGAACCTGGATCTCCTGCCTGCCGGGCCTGAATGTTTCCGTTACACCACGGTGGTGTAGATTCGAGTCCTGGCTGGGACAGATAGATTTTTTTATTATTCTATTTTCTCTCATTAATTGTTTAAAATTTACGTAGGATAATAAACCACAACCAAATAAAATATTTATAAATTCAACCATTTAATGCTTCTACGATTCATACCTTCGGTTTTACATCATATATATTTTCAGCAGGCTTAGATGACAATTAGATCCTGTAATCTCTTTTAAGTTTCTTTGCATTGTTAGTGACATTCAGCGAACTAGAACAGTTTTTGGAATTTCCTTGTGCTATGCCACACTCAACTAAGCGCCAAGAAATAAAAAATAGAATACAAAAAATATTAGTCCAGAAGGAGGAAAATTATAAATAATCAACAGGTCTCTTTTTATGCATTAATTGGGTGCCACGGTTGTTTAAAAGGGGTGAAAATACCCTCTAGAACCCGCTGAAAGTGTTTCCATAGCAGGAATGGAAGCTTCATCCCTTCCCCGCCCTCCAAACAAAGGGGATGGAAAAGATAGAGGAAGAGCGCTAATTGGTTCTCATTTAATGAATATTTATCTGGACAGCAGTAAACAACCCTTATCAGAGCAGAGAGAAAGTGAGAGACCCCCCTACTTTTATAGGGCTCATTATTTTTTATTAAGGGAGGGCTAAAGCGAGTTGGAGGGAGTCGGTTTTACGACTTTACTCTCCCCTTCCCTACANCTGAAGAAGCCATCACATGATGTGCGAAAGCTCGGCAAATAAGAACAATTTGACTCGGTCCAACCCGGAAGATGAAATGGTAAATACATCTGACGACTGACGAAGCCTACGTGAACAAGTTCTCTTTTACCAAATTTTCTTTAGGTAATCAAGCTTTACATATTGGTATGATGCAAATTTCCTTTGTGGTTGAAACTACTTAAAGATTTTTCTAAATAATACACCTTTATCTTGTTTTATCCAGTTCACAAAAAACAGCTATAGTATACAGTGTAGTAACAGCTACACCTTATATGTTTTATAAGGAGACAGTACTTATCACCTAGTAAAATGCAGTTCAGCTGTTTACCTAATCTTAATGAAATTCATTATTAAAAGATTAAGAGAGATTATGGTTGATTTTTTCTTTTTTCTGATATGACAGGATATATATATATATAAACATGATTTCCTCATGTTGTGCTACTCTTTGTAATTACTGATATGCGAGAGATGAATGAGTTTTGGTATAGAAACATCATTGAGGAGTTGCAGTGCTTATTACAATTTTGTATGTAATTGATCCAATATTTGTAACTCTTGTATTTATAAATTAAATAAGTGGTATTTGTCATTTTTTTCTTGATAAAAGTAAAATTTTTAATACATTTTTTAAAATTTTTTATTCATTTATTACATTTCTTTTAACATAAAAACATTTTATAATTTGATTAAAATGAACTAAAAAAAAAAATTATTACAAAATTATTCTATAGGATACCATGCAAGTTTATTAGGTTTGTATGGCAGTTTACTGTGGAAAAGGGTGAAGCAGGAATAAATTAGGTCTTTAATGAAAGGGATATTAAAATTGTGGTAGAGGGAGGAATTGGATATGTAATAGGGAACTTTAGCGACTATTATGAGGGTTTTGGATTGAAAGGACTGGATTCATTGGCTGTTGGAAGGCTTGGCACAGCACCCCAGGTATCTATACCGTATGTCCAGATTGGTCTTATAGAGCGTCAGTTTGTTTTCTATTGTAAGATTAGAGTTTATATTCTTGAGTCTGATTTAGTTCTTGTCTTTTAATTTTAGTACGTTCAGCCCATATGAGTCATGAGTCAAGATGGAACCCTAGGTAATGAACAGAATTTGAAAGTGGTAAAGGAATACTGTAATATCGGAATATTTCCTGGGGAGTGGGAAGTGTGTAGTTTGGAATATTCAATTATAGATGTAGGTGAGATATATAATTAATTTCCTTCTTGGGAAGATTACAGAGAATTTAACCTGTGATTAAATCATATCCAGGTGATTTGCGATTAGGCAGATGATAGATTATATACTTGATCTCAGAAGGTTTTAATGCCTTAAGTGGTAAAGACATGGGTAATGGCGTGTCCAGAGACTCCTCAGTCTCTCTATGACATTGGACAGGTCTAAGGGATCTAAATGAGGAGTAAATGTTTGCTTGAGGTGCTGGGCAAACATTTCAGCCTTGTCTTTGTCAGAAAGTGCAATTTCTGTATTATTTTTGTATTTCTACACTGCTGAAAGTGAGATAGAAGAAAAAGGTGCAGAATAGACACTGTTGTTGATTGAAGGGACTTTAAAGGACTGGAGATTAAAATATGATGGGTTTGACATTTCTTGATAAGAAGTGCTGTAATACCATGAGCGGCGAGAACATCCTGATGTTCTGTCCTATAAGTGTGGTAGCCTGTAATTTTTAGATTATTTTGTCGAATTAGTACTATTTCTGTCAGTAATACTACGTCTACATTTTTGTCATCAAGTACCAGTTTGAGTTCATCAGTATGTGTACAATACTGATATTCCCGTTCACATTCCAGAGGAGGATAGAAAAGGAATTCTTGGACTGGGGAATTATGATGTTGGTAGGGTAATTTTGGTGACCTTGCTGGTCAAAAGAGATAAGAGTGGTATGATGTGGGAGCGGAATTCTGAGAAGAAGGAGTGAAGTAAGGTGTGGAGATCATTTGATGAAGGCAGAGTCGTCCTGATGTCCCATTGTCTCAATGTTGACAACTCTGAAAGACGGAGGCACTACTTTCTGGACTTGAGCTGCAGTCTGTGTTTGACTAGTAGGCTGCTTCAGTTCTTTGTAGACCTGGCAGCCCCTGCAGTTGTGGGCTGTCAGAGATTATTTTGGTATCTTGCTGCCTCACAATATATGCTAGGCCCCAATCACTCGTTCAGCTGGGAACACATCAGTCTGAAGTCATTGAGATCTCTTACAAATATAGGCAGTGGTCGAATTACTCGAGGGGCTGAATCTACTTCCATATTTTTGCCTTCCACGTCCTGAAGGGCTTGGAACAGGTTTGAATGGCGAATCATGACTGTGTGAGCTCTACTTCCTCTGTCAGGGAATTCTGCTCCGAAGCCTGGGATGGCGGGGGGCGAATAAAGTATTAAAATTCAATTTTTATATGCATGACAAAACATTTTTTCATATTAGGATCTGCTTTTAGGTTCCAGCCTATATATATATATATATATATATATATATAAACTGGGGGACAAAAAAACCGGCGCACCTGGAATTTTAAAAATGCACCTGAAAAATGCATATAAACATTTTTATAATAGGTCAAAGGTCACAATTTGCTCACCTTTATTTATTGTGATATATTCTGTTTGTTGTATACCAAGAATAAAGGGTAAAAAACACAACATGAGTGGGTAAAAAAATCTTTATTGAAAAAGAAAAGAAAAATGGTCACTTTTAGAAAAAAATAAACACACTCTAAACGAAAAATAACACTCTATTATTAAGAAATGTGAGTCATTAGTACCGAGTGTTGCCTCCCCTTGCTTGAATAACATCCCGGGTTCTTCTAGGCATACTGCGAATCAGGTTGGCTACA
>KZ806925.1:285342-295367 GCA_000696205.2 Oncopeltus fasciatus | reverse complement strand
TTTGGTCGATTTTCTCGTTTTTGATCAGTAACATCAAAATCACCACGTTTGAAACGTTGAAACCAACGTTCACATGTCTTGACGGTTGGAGCAAGATCGCCATAAGTCTCAACAAAAATTCGATGACATTCAGATGCCTTTTTCTTTTGATTAAATAAGAAAATCATGACATGCCGCAAATGCTCTTTATTTGGCTTAAAATTAGACATTTTTAACACCAAAGAAAGGTATGATACGTCCACGTAAACGACTTAAAAACAACTGACTTTTGTAAACAAATGACTAACAAACAAAATAGCGTTTAGAGATAAGCAAATCCTTCAATAGGCTAAGAGCGCATTCTATTGGAATTAAAACGACATTTTAAACTTGCATACCTGGTATATATATATTTTTTTTTTTTTGAGATATGTATTTTGAGATTTTAAAAATATTTTTAGGAAGGAAAACTTATTGGTTTATTCAAAAATAAATAAAAGTTTCCACACCTACAATTATGAGGGAAGGCTATGGGAAGAATAATTTTTATTTACTTAGGTAGATAGAGATACAGAGTTTTTTGGGGTAAAAATTATCACAGCCTACTTTGAGACCACTTTTTTTGCCAAATAACAGTAACTGCTCTGGATAATCAATCTCAGTTTTTCCAAAGCAGTAGAATATTTTATTATTATTACATGACGGAGTGAAAGGGAGTTTTATCTCCAATACCACTTTTTCTTCAAAGTTTGGATTATTAAATAGGTTCCTTTTTATATAGCATGTCTCCTGAGTGGTCTTTATTGATTTCCTTGAATAATTTTGCATGGGTCTGTGTTCTTACTCTTCTCCGGAATAGTTGTTCCTTCCCAGCTATATCCTTTATCTCCTTCTTGGCTTGTCTGTTGCCTGGGATATACTGTAACTATCTAGTTACAGATCAAAGAAATTGGTTTTCTTCCGAACAAGAAACTGGCTCATTTCTCATTAGACTGCTGCCCGTCTCCCCAAAAAAGATAAACTGGATTATTTTCCATGAAATGAAGTTGCTACTCTCGTGGATAATTTCATACTTACTACTTACAGACCCTAATGCATGTATTGCCAGTATAAACATCTATTATAGCATTATTACTTACTATTTATTTCAATAATATTAGTTATTACATTTTAAAGCCAATCTGCGGGTTTGAATACCCCTACAGTTTTTTTTATTTATTCTAAACAATGGATTTACTTTCTGTAATTTACATTACTTGGAGGCCAGTATGACGTTATTGAGAAAAAAAATGGGATGACACATTGGGCAGCGAGTCTTATAAAACAGGGCTGGAGTCTATATTAGTTTTTTAATAGCATCTCTTCTCTTTAGGCTTTTCCCCAAAGGTCTAAATTTTATTGACAGAAGCAAAGTGAAAATAAGTATTTGAAATGGCCCAAAGGAGTATATTCAGTTGATATTTATGACTTATATTGGTTAATGTTTTATATTAACTTATCTGTAAAGCTTTGCCCTTCAAATTCATGGTATTTTTCTCGTGTTGTGCAGTCTCTGAGCAGCTGATAACTTCAATGGCGGAGCAGTTACAGCGTGCAGCTGAGAGTGTGGTCCAGCTCCATTCACGTCTGCAGACTGTGAATCCCGAGGAGAGAGATGCCCTGCTTGGAGGCCTTACTGGAGCAATAGGTGAGGCTCAGAAAGCCTTGGGCTTAGTTCTCCCCAAGCAGCCCTGAGGGTACCCTGAAGGGAGGCGACCAAGTGGACCTGCCCTCAGCCTCTCTCCTGCTCATATGCCCAACCTCTGAGGCCCCCTAGAGCCTCAAAGGTTAGGTTGTATTCTTAGCCTTAGTCCTTTCACTATTGGGCTCTAATGCTTAAAAACTAGTTTGATCTTTAATATGAGTTGCAGTATTCAAATACTGAATATTTTAATGTATAACATTTTCAGTACTAATAAAAGTTACTGATATGCATCCTGTACTAGAATCAGTGGATGAAATCTGTTTACTCAGAGCCTAGTAGTGGGCTTATAAAGATATAAGGGAAGAGGCAATTAAATTATTCTTTCACTTAATTCTGAATGTTAAATATAATGAAATATTAGTATTAAAACAAAATAAATAAAGTTGACTTAGATTAAGCATCTAACTCCTTCGTCTTTCATCTCTAGTGTTTGGATGGAAAAAATCTATGATTATTGTGTAATGAGTCCAGGTCCATTATAAATAAATTGGAATCAATATTTCTTTATGTATCTCTTTGATTAAAAAAAATGTTTAAGATCTGAATTTATTCCTCTAAATTTTTCCATTTTATTTATTATATGCTTAATTGATTGCTACTGGTATTTTTTTACTTAAAACTTAAGATTTTTCATTCAGCTACATTTAAAAAAGTAGAAACTTGTTAAATACTCGTAAATCAAGAGAAATGAATAAGAATTTCATAAGAACTCATTTCATATTTTAAGAAAATTATAAATAGTTGACTTTTAACTCCTTAAGCTGTTTAAAATTCTTGAAGAAATGTTCCAAATGTATAATGATGATCAAGCCACACAAAAGTAATTATTAATAGTTTAACTAGTAATTCGTCTTAAATTTGATGTGTTTTCTTGGCGAACCAGTTACTGGACCATTTATCGTTTTAATGGTTCACTATTTGCTTTGCCTTCTATCTTTATTTCTAGAAAACACAGCAGGCTTTCTTTATTTTTGCATAGTCTTTTTACGATTCATGAAAGTAAGTGTACTTATTACTAAAAATTATTTAATAGCTATTGATCGCTTTAAATTTGCTATTCATCAACAATAGTACGATCACTAGTTCAAGTAAGCATGGGTGTTGTGTTCCTCTTTTCTCAAAGAAAATAGTTGAGCACAAAATTGTATTTACTTCTTTGATAATACTAAAATTTCATTGTTCTTCTTTTAACATTAATTGGTAAGATATTTTTTAGGACTGATATGATTAAAGTTTATATTGGAATGCCTTGGATATTTTTAACTTTAAAAAACTTGTAATTACTTCTTTGGATGAAAGACTATTCAATTTACTCAGTACTTTTCTGTAAATTGATAATTATTTTTTATTATGCTGATTTTTTAGTATTTAGCTTTTTGTTTCAAAGTGTATTCTAAATAAAATATCTTTTACAAAAATTTCTAAAAATTAAAAAATAATGGAAAAATCATGTAATTTAATATCAGAATTTCTTGAATTTTTAGAGCTTTACCTTTGATTTATACATATTCAGTGATATTCAATGATTCAGTATTATTATTTAGTATTATATTCTTTAAATATTTTCATGGAATATATTCAACATTATTTTTATTTGACTATAATTAAAATAATTAATTTTCATAATTTGTTTATTTGTTTAAATGATTATTTAATGCCTAAATGTATAAATCAATAATTGAGATATATGTTATTGGTGAAGATACGTACCTTTACAGTTAACTATTTTATTTGGAGATAGGTAGTTGGCCATCGAACTTTATGAGGAGAAAATGTTTGGGATTTGGTCTTGGAATTTGAAGGAATAAAAACCATTAAGTTTTTATTATTTCCAACATTTTGGCTAAATTTTAGACCCTTCTCAGGGCAATAGGAGTGATCGGGAGAGAAAGTCTCCTATCCTGGGATAATTAAATCATGTCTGTTTAATTATGTTAAATCATGTTTGCAACAATACTAACTGTATTTACCATTTCATCTTCCGGGTTGGACCGAGTCAAATTGTTGTTATTTGCCGAGCTTTCAATTTGACCATATACCACCTGGANAAAATTAAAAAGAGTATTAATTTATTACTCACTCAATTTGTGTCATAAAAATTGACTTTCTTGTTCACTTTCTTTGTTGATTTTTATTATATAACTTTTTATTGGTAATTGTTTAATTGTTAATAATTACATTATTTAATATATATATAAAAATACTTTTAACTTCATATTTTATTCTCATTTTTAGAAGAAAAAAAATCCTTCTTTGAAATTCAAATATTGAGATTATGTAATCCTGTTATTTTACTATGACAAGCCTGGAAGATTTGTATTTTAAAGGAAGGGAAATGAAAATTGTTTAAATTATGAGTGGGTGATATTCTAAATTATGTCAGGCTTTTGTTTCATATTTTAATTAAAAATTATTCATTTGGGATTCTTCTATTTCCCATTTTGAATAATGCAATGTGCCTAAAGATAACTAGTAGTTTCTGATTTTTCTTTTCTCTAAATGTCTTTTGATACCAGAGTGTATAAGATTTTTCATTTCTTATAGAAGCACTAAGAAGTGCACTTTAAAAGCTAAATTATTCTCATTGAGTGCCATGAAACAGATGTTAATATACTTTTGTGTTAATAGTCATCTCTATGAAATTTCAAGATTTGGTGTGATTAAGCAAATCAAAGAAATTAATTTGGGTTTAGTCAGATGGTACATTTCTAGTAAGAAAAAAAATTGGCTAAGTTTTCATAAAATTAAGCTTAATTTTGTCTTAGTCTCATTCTTTCCTTCTGCTATTGCTCCAATGACATTATTTTAGAAAATTTGCATATCATAGAGTACCAGAGAACTCACATATTTTTCTTTCATTTTAACTTACTTTTTTAAGTTTATTTCTCCTCGACTCTTGATCTGCTTATGTTTTTTTTAAAAGATAGAACAGATAATAATTTGGTTGAAAATGAAATATTTACACATAAATTGGTTTTATTACTGGGTTTTTTTCCCAGGTTACTATTTATTGATATAGATATGTTTTGGCATATCGTATTTTTTTTAATTTAATGGTTATCTCTTACTCTCTAAACTTTTAGTAGTAATTTTTTTTTATGAATACTGGGTGGAACAAGTACTACAAAATATTTCATCATACACAATAAATAATTTTTATGTTTTATGTAACAACTCTTCTCTACTAAATGATCTCTTTCCATGTTTTATGGATTTATTAAATAGAGTATTTTATTTCACATCAGAACATATGAGATTGTGTTCCCTTAAGGATTCATTAAAAAAAAAAATTAATTTGGTAAATACTAGTTGTTCATTTAGACCATCACTTACTCACACCCTTATTTACTTATATTTATAAAGGATACTATTATATATATGTATAGTGGAATGAGTGCATAACAATATTTGTTAAATTAATTAATGAAATTAATCTAACAATCTAGGTTAAATTGATTTCAGTAAAATAAATGTCTCATCTTGGATCAACTTAAAAACATTCTTTCATTTGGAAATCACTTCAGCCCCTGAGCCATCTTCAGTTCTGAATTTATGAAAAAATAACTTTGTTCTGGCAATTGAAGACGTCACTCGGTGGTTGAGGTACCGAACATTAAGCTGAAGGACCTAAGTTCAATACTCACAATGAACAGTTGGGTTTTTTTTATCTGGGCTTCTGTTTGTAATGACCCAGAGGATTATAGGTGTGCTCCTAGGAAACACCCCTAGTCATAATTCGGAACCATTTTTCATTCAATGATAATGAAAAAAAATCAGGCGAACAGAATGGTGTTCTGACCAACAGCTTTTCTTGTGTAATGTCGGGAGAATACATACTTAATTTCTTATTCCCCCTAGGCCTATAAGGTCTGTTTTGAGACTGCTTTTTAATTTTTTTATTTTATTTCTGGTTCTAAATTATATGAGCTTAAAACTCAATATGAGATTCAGAAAATAATATTTAATTAAAATGGCTCATTGGTGGTCATCATTCCTTTACAATTTTATAATTTAAATATATTATGTTCTTATTATCCAAGAGAAGATAAATACTTTTGAAAGAAAGACACCACAAAACNATAGAGCATGTATGGTTATAACAAATAAGACGTGTCCGCGCCCGAGACCCACAAAATTTGGCAGATTTAAGGGAAATGTTAGTGGAAGAGTGGAACAACATCCCAGAACAACATGTAAGAGCCCTAAAATTATTAAATAAATATTAAAATTGATTTTTAATATCTTCTTCAACAAAAAAATTGCTCTGTTTTCTTTTAATTTTGTTACATAATTCAAATGAGTATGTCTTTAAAAGGAATGTTGGAATCTTGTTCCCTCAAAACAAATGTATGCTCATCTCCAAGGCCTATTTTGAGTGATTTATATAATATTGTAGTATTTATTACACCAATGAAATGTAATCATGTGATTCAAAGTATTAAGAATAATACTATTTATACTAAATGTTAATTTTTAATTAAAACTGTAGTTCTTTTTATAACATAGCTAACACATCTATGGTACAAAAATAAAGCTCTTTGCAAAACTATATATAAATAAAAAAATTGAACGTATTAGCAGTTTTTTTTTTTGTCCTAATTATATTATTGCAATTAAAATATTGTCTAGCCCTGAACCTTTTTCCCAATCCTTTCTCTGTTGACAGATTAGACATTGAATGTGAGGATTAAAAGTCTTAAGTTAGTTTGGTTGAAATCAGAGGGAAATATAAAATTCAATTTTAAAAGTCAGCTTTTACTTTAATGATTTATTCTTTTAAAAGTCAGCCTTTTCTTTATTCTTTAACAATGTTGACCTTGTTTTCAACCTTTTCTCTAACTATTGCTGGAAGCAGTATTTCCATGTAATATAAAAATATTACATGGCATGATTTTAATTAATATTCTTAAAAATAAGAATATAGATACATTTTCTTATATAAATTTAAAAACCCAGTTAATAAAATAGGGCTTGGTATTAAGTAATAGGTAATTAAGGTAATAGAATAGATATAATTCTTATCCATGAAATAATAATAAATGGTACAAACACAATAATAAAGTCCCTATAATTTGGCTGAAAAATGTATGTATTTTTTCATTTATACTAAGGCATGAATTTACTCATATGACTTGGTCTAAGTTGTTTTGCTTTGGTTACTATTAAAGCAATATGATTAATGATAACTTCCATTCACTTGGAAAGAAATAAAATGGAGTATGCCTATAATTTGAAAACAACATTAAAACTTAACATACCTCACAATTCTATTAACTGTAAACAGTTAAAAACAGAATGAATTTTAAAAATCTTCTTACAGTTTCATTTTTTTTTTACTAAGTATAGAAATTTACAGTCTTAATATTTGATAGACAGATTCTCCTGGCTTCTGATCGTTAAAAAAAAATTAGTTCTCTTCTATAATAGTTAACTTTCAAGAACTTTTTAATTGGCACTAAATGTTTTCACCAATTGGAACAAGGAACAGTCTTTGATGTTTTAAGACTTGTTGGCTCTTTAATAAATTCAACTTCTAGGACCTAATAACTCAACTGACTTACTTAGAAAAATACAATAAAAATAATACTTAGTCACTCATGAAGAATTCTTAATTCATATTATTCGAAGGAAGACAAAAATTATTTATTTGACTATTGCATATTTATATTTACTTGAACAGGTCCCATATATCAATAAACTACACTGCCGGACAAAATTAAAGGATCACTTACAAATATTTATATTATTATTACATAAGAGATAAAAATAGAAATTCCATTGCCCCAGACTGGACTTTGTGTTGTATCTTATCCAGTTAATCCTGTACCTGTTTATATTCCCACCCGTTTATGGAGAAAAGGGTCAGTTAATCCACTTCTTTTCTTTCTTCCTATCAGTAAATGGTTAGTTGTTAGCAAAGATTCATCTTATTGAAGATTTTCTAACATTTAAGAGACTTTAGTTTTTACTTGTGAGTTTAGTAAGAACGTTGTGATGGCCAACAGAAGAGCATTGACCGAAGAGGAATCAATTCGTGCTGTTGCTTTGAGTGAAGAAGGGTTTTCTCAAAGGCATATTGCGCAACGGCTCCAGCGGTCACAATCCGTAGTGTCCAGGGTGCTTAATAGGCACCGTCGAACTGGAGGGCATACAAGAAGAGTCGGACAAGGCCGTCCGAGGTCAACTTCCCACCGTGACGAGAGATTTTTGCAACTGCATGCTCTTCGGGATCGCCGATCAACTGGTAACAGTCTGCGTGGTCTCCTCCAGAGGTTCAGGAATGTGCAAATTTCAGAGCGAACCGTGAGAAGACGACTCAACGATTATGGATTGACCTCCCATCCTTCAGCTACTGGACCTCTTCTCTCCAGGGAACACCGGGTTGAGCGCTTGAGGTTTGCTCGGGAGCACCTAAACTGGACTCAGGAAGATTGGAGCCTCGTATTATTCAGCGATGAGTCAAGATTCTGTCTCCGATCTCCAGATGGACGGGAAAAGGTATGGCGAAGGCGGGGAGAGAGGTATGCTCCATGCACTTTTTCTCCAAGGGTTGCGTTTGGTGGTGGGTCAGTGATGGTGTGGGGGGGCATAAATTTAAACTCCCGTACAGAGTTGGTTCTTGTGAACCGTGGCTCTATAACTGCTGACAGGTACATTAGGGAGGTACTTGAGCCACATGTAATACCTTTCGCCAGAAATATCGCAGGTAACTTTATTTTTATGCACGATAATGCCCGACCTCACGTTGCTCGATCAGTGCAAAATTTCCTCAGACAAGAAGAAATTGACGTTATGGTTTGGCCACCCAGAAGTCCAGATATGAACCCAATAGAGCATGTATGGGACATGCTTGGAAGACGTGTCCGCGCCCGAGACCCACAAAATTTGGCAGATTTAAGGGAAATGTTAGTGGAAGAGTGGAACAACATCCCAGAACAACATGTAAGAGCCCTGGTCGCTGGAATGGGCAGGAGAATGGAAGCAATTATCAGAGCTAGAGGTGGGAATACCAATTATTGATCGTTTTCCTCGAATTCTTCCTTTTTATTCAGTTTTGTTATTTCATTTCATTTCAAAGATTTACTTTTTCATTTTGAGACTGTAGGACATTTTTATTTTTTGATTTGTTTTCCTATTAAAAATTTCTAGAAAAGAATTTTTTATTTTTTATTACCCTTATAATAAAGTGTGACTTCCAAAGAAAAAAGAATATTTTCAAAAATACCCTATACAGTTCAGTAATTTCAAAATATTGAAGTGATCCTTTAATTTTGTCCGGCAGTGTATATATTAATTACAAAGTTGCAAAAAAGTATATAAAATTTAATAGGTGTAAAATGTAACTTTGTAATATTTATATTCTATAATATATAATAATATATTTATGAATTTAGCTACAATGGATGAGGTCCTTCTACACTTTATCTTCCTGGGAATTCTAGATCAAATTTTAGTGAACATACATATTACCTCATTGTTCTCTATGTTTTTTAAATTAAATTTTATTTTGTCATATAATCTTATTTATATTCATCTTTAATGAAATTTAGGAAATTCTGTAGATTAAGCAGCTTTTGCACGACAGACTTTGTATAATTAGTGTTACTAAAAAGTTTATCAATATTGATAGGCCAGGTGTACAATTTAATTTTCTAAGTAATATTCTCTCTAACATTTTTATCAAAAATGCTTATTAAGAAAGTAACCCAATACTGGGGGGTTTAGCCCAGCCACCCATTCTCCTGAGGGGAAATAAGTATTCGGGAGGCCAGTTGTCCCGAGGATACGGGGCATATCACTCGTAGTTGAGAATATAAGATTCTAAGCAACTTAACTTGCCTAAAATCATGTAATTTAATATCAGAATTTCTTGAATTTTTAGAGCTTTACCTTTGATTTATACAGTCAAACTGGGCTAAGAATAAATTTGTATTATATGTAGAAAGCTGTGCAATATAAGCTATTTAAAATTATATCATATGAACTTGAAACTATATGATTTTAAAAGAAATGTATTTATTTTAGAGGTTGAGTTTTTGGATGTGAACATCTTATACATATTACATTAAAGAAGTCAATAATTATTGGATTGTAATATATATCTTAAACTAGTTCTTGTAATTGTCTTTTAGTCATTATAATTTATTAGTATTTTCACGTGCCAAAGGTTTGTTTTTCCTGACCCCTTGTAAAAAAATCTGTTGTACTCAAGTATGTATATTATATTGAATGAATGGATGTGATGTGAGAAATATATGTATTTTACTAGAAACTATGAGACTGATGTAGTTGAAAACAAAAA
>KZ806925.1:266430-280445 GCA_000696205.2 Oncopeltus fasciatus | reverse complement strand
TCAACGCCAGACCCAGGACCATATCTTCTCTCTCAGAACAATAATAGATAAGTCATGGGAACGGGGAAAGAGTATTTTCTTGGCATTTATAGACCTAAAAGCTGCCTTTGATTCGGTCCCTAGACAAGAACTGTGGAATGCTCTTTCAGAGAACAATATCCCGCAAGGATTGATAGAAGCTATCAAGTCGACCTATCATGATTCCAAAGGGATAGTAAGGATTAACGGAAAAGAGTCCGATACTTTTGCAATTGAGAAGGGTGTAAAGCAGGGTGAAAGTTTGAGTCCCCTGCTATTCATTATATACATGAATGAAATTTTAAAGATGTGCAAACGTAGGACAGCCCGTACAACCATTGGAAATTGGAAAATGAGGGCAATCCTTGCCCAAGTAATGGTATTCACGGATGACATTGTCCTTATAGCTGAAATTAAGGAGAGCCTACAGCAAGCTTTAATTGAATGGGAAGCCGAGCTAGAAAGGAAAGGAATGACTATTAATGCCAGAAAAAGTAAAATAATGCACATTGGCCAGGAACAGGAATACGTTGAGGTGCGCTGCAAAGGTGAAATAATGGAAATGGTGTACGACAAAACTTACCTAGGAACAGTGATAAGCAGAAATGTGAAAGGTAGATCAGGAGATATCCAATAGGATAAAGAAGGCAAACTCAATTTACTACCACCTCTGCAACACAGTTATAGGGAAAAGGGAGGTGCAGAAAAATGTAAAGCTACATATCTTCAAAACTGTTTACCTACCTACCCTCCTATATAGAAGTGAAAGTTGGGAACCAATAGACAAGCACCTAAGCAGAGTTACTGCAGCGGAAATGAGATACCTCCATAAAATAGCGAGCCGAACCAGAAGAGATCGTGTCAGGAATGATAAGATTAGAGAACAGCTGGGAGTTGGCTCCCTAAAGGATAACCTTGAAAAAAGACAACTTAGATGGTTTGGACATCTCTGCCGGATGAATGAGGACCGGGATGCCAGAAAATACTTTGAGGCCAGACCAACAGGGAAACGTCCTAGAGGGAGACCCAGAATTCAATGGACTGACTACATCTCAAGTGTAGGAAAGAAGAGAGGAAAAGATTGGAATGCCATGAAGGCGCTGGCTCGAGACCGGGAGGCTTGGTTTGCCTGGATTGAGGCACTAAGGAGGAAGAGAAAGAAGAATAAGAAAATAACTTAAGGTTTAGCACTAGCATATTGTGCAAAAAAAGGTACTTTGATGATAAGAACTAAATTAACATATTTTATTATTTATTTATTTAAATTATTATTTTATTTAGTGCAATCATATATCAAGCAATTCACATTAGTACTACAAAACGACTTTTGAAAAATTTTGATTGACAATTCTTCACAGATCCTTCAGCTAAAAAATCATTTAGAAAAAGAAATATATATATATATATGTATGTATGTATGTGTGAATATTTGTCTGCACATGCTCTAGTGTTTGACAATTACTTAAAGATCTTTAAAATAATGAAACCAAACTTAACTTCATTTTTTCAAACTGTTCGATAAATTGTTAATGACTGATGTCGTTTGAGGGGGGGGGGAACAAAATTTAAAATCTTAATACCTTTGTTGTAATTAGAGTTTTACAAAAAAGATGTACAGAAGGAAATTTATTTACTACAAAATTATACAAAAAACTCATACTAACAAAAATATTTAAGAATGTTATTTTGAAAATTGTGTGGGTCTACTTATTTTTATAATATAGAAACTATACTCAGTTTTTTTTTTTTTTTTGCTTTTCTTTATTAAGCTTTGAAATAGTTCATTTTTGGTTGAAGTGAGGAAACATGGAATTGATAGGTAGAACAAAATGTAGTTGAATTAATTACAACTAATTATATTTAAAATGTTATTTAAATGTCCTATAACATTTTTAGGAAAAATTTATGGGTAAGTGCTTTTACCTCTCTACATTCTGGCCCATCTAGACCAAACTTTTTTTTTTTTTTCCTATTAAAGGCATGGCAACCACTGAGGGTCATTATTGCCTCAATTAAAGACTAAACTTTAATGGTAATATTTTCCACATTCTTTCTATAACATTAAAGGAAAAAACACATGTTATTCTAGTGTTGGTTAGACTCTCTTATTTTTGAAATATAAAAACTAAATTTGGTAATTAGGCTTTTAGAGAGAAGCCAAAATTTATAATCAATTTATAATTTTAATAATTTCATTGCTATTTTAGTTTTTTTTAAATTTATATAATATAATAGGTGCAAAATGTATTTTTTTAACATTTAATTTTTATAACAATTTTGCGAAGTGCTTGTTAAGGAAAAATGTAATGTAACTATGATACATAGCTCACTCTACCTTCTCAGCCAGTCTAGAGGAAAGTTTAGTTATCATATATTTTACGAATTGTTTTCTCCAGCTTGTAAATTATTTTCTTCTTTTACTGTTATTTAAGTTTACCTCTAATGAATGGGTGCTCACTCACCTTCCCTAACAAGTGTCTTTCCTAAAAAATGTTAAGAACAAACATTATTTACACTATTTCATTGAAAATCTGTTTAAATTATGCAGCTACTGCTTGATGGACTTCTGACTAAGATGAATGAAACATGTTTAGAGCTTCAATATCATATATATTTATCATAGATGTATATATTTAGGAATTTCAAAAAATGAAAATTAATATGAAAAGTTCAAGTTAGGCAGTATCAATGTAAAATGGATTGCCTAACACAAATTCAGTAGATATGATTGAAGTATAAAATGCAAAAATTACTATCTCTTATTTTTGTCCAATTTATGAAAAAAACAGTTATTGTGCAAATGATATTTTTTATAATTACTTTTTTTCTTTTTATACTTGAAGAGATGACTTTTGAAAAATTCCATCAGTCTTCCCTGTTTCTATCATATATATTAAATTACTTTGAAAAATTATTTTTCATAAATCTTTAGCTACTTTGTCTTGTAAATAGGTCAGATTATATAATCAATTAATTATTTTCTCACCCTTGATCAAAACCACTCCACATATTCAGATTTTTTTTCTTCCAAGCAAAATTTCTGAGTTCATATTTTTGAGACATAAATAAAATTTAATCACATCTGTTGCTTAAAAATTTTTTCTGTTAAAAATGAATAGACTTCTAATAATGGCTGCCATTGGAATTAGAAAGTAATATCTTCCAGTTCGGTTGTGTTTTTTTTACTACATAGTAAACCAGTGTTTCATAAGGGAGCTTTTTACCAGTCTTTGAACAGGAAACAAATAATATAAATTCTATGTATTCTTCAGTTCTATTAATCTGTTATTTTGAGGAGATTTTCAGAAATAGCCAAAGAGTGCTCTGAGATCTTGAGCAGTTTTAGATATATTTTTCAATGGCAATATATTTTGATCTGTTTGGTCTTATACTGTTCCTTGAAAAATGAAGATCTAAATACATCACTCCTTTCCTTAAAAATTTAGTTTTGTCAAGAATAAACATGGACTCCTAAATCATTTAAGCCTTTTAAGGTATTTTTCATCAGTCTTTCTGTCTTTGGCTAGTTTTAAATACCTAATATTATAAAAATAACTTGTAGTGTCTTTCTCTAGTCGGGAATGCTGTTTTTTTAATACTTTCCTTTTTAACTTCCATTTGATGAAAAGTCATCTTTCAGACCTAAGAGGTGAAACTATCAGGGGAATAATAGAATTCTCATTTTTTTAAAAACCATTTATCTTCCGCCAAGAAGTCCAATTTTCTAGTTTATCAAGCAAGTCCAAAACCTTAGAGGGGAAACAAATCTTTTATTGCTCTCTCATTTAATTTTTTAATAGTCTATAACTATTCATCACTTTTGATTATACTAATCCAAATTCTTTGGTACGTCAATTGGGGTTGTTCCAGTGGGGAAATAGATGTTGAATGATTTTTTTTCCAACTTATCTTGTTTTTGGACGTCTCTGTAGTAAAATTGGACTTAAAATATCACAATTATTAGATATGGCTTCTATTGTCTCATTATTTCAGTAATTAAAAAAAAAAAAAAAAAACATTTTTCATGGTGGGACTGCAATCACATCCATTTTACTAGTTACAGTAGCTGAGTCCCCAATGTTGTCAGATCTAAATCAGGACATAAGAGGAGAGAAAGTATAATCTCAGAAAAAAAAGCCAGTAGCCAGTAAGCCTGGCTGACAGCATCTTCTAAAAGGGTAACAAAAGCCGCGGGGAATGTTTACAAGATGCAGCAGCCAACAGTGTAGGAAAGAGAAGCCAGTGGTGTGAGCATTCACACAAACACCCTAGAAGGACTGATAGCAAGCTGCGACATAGTGAGGATGCCCATCTCATAATATGTACAGATACCTTTTGCATACTCCATCACTGCAGGAGCCTATGAGATAACATTCTGAAAATATTTCGATGAATAAGCTAGGGATGGCAGTTTATCTATAGGAAGGAAGGCTCAACAGAAAAACTTATGATCTTCAAAGCTCAGGGGTTGTTGTTTGTGCCGGTATAATTAATTATTATTATTAAAAGTAATTACTTTTGGCATAAAACATATTTTGCTCAAATTAGTCAGAGTAGGGCATCAGAAATGGACTTTTTTTTGGGAGGGGGGGGGGGGGGGGTAGATGCACAAAAAGATTAAATGCACATTAGGATTTTTAATGTGTATAGCCTCTTCAATGAGGAAAAGGACATGGAAGGACATAACAGTACTGGCAGAGATTAAGTTGGAAGGAAGGGGACAGCAAATGATTGAGTAGTATGTCTACCTTAGGAGTGGGGTTAATAGGGACCAAGAAGCTAGAGCTGAAGTATCAGTTCACATTAAAAAGAAGGACAGAGCAAAATTATAACTACCAGAGAAGTATAAGAAATAAACTCCTGAGTTAATCTTGGGATCTTGAGTAGAACAATTGCAGTAAGAGTTTATTCTCTATAAGAATAAACTTTTATTATCAAATTTGGAATTGGTCAAGTCAAAATGTTAACAGTCTACTAAAGGCAATTGGATTGACAGAGACCGGTGGGGCTTAGCTCCGAACAGAGTAGGCAGCCCATTATGAGATCATTTGGTAAATATACATTAGGTATTTTTTTAAACCTAATTCAATAGTTCTTCATTTGATTCAAGGAGAACTTAGTCTATTACCAAAGGATTAATTATAAAATTCAGTAATTCAACTTATAAATCAAATTTTAAAACATAATAAACTGCAAATATGAAATAAAGACTCCCTGATGCAAGGAGGAAAGATAAGAACTCTCCATTTCATAAAAAACAAAAAAAAAAACTTCAGTTTTAATGGGATGGTGCAATGATGACATAATTTCAATGTGCACATAATTTAACTTAAAATATTTCAAGCGAGATGAGGGTGGAAAACACTAAACAAAATAACATACATCAGATATAATTTACAACAAAAACTTAGTTACATTATAAACACACAATATCTATTTTACAATTTGTACAGATTTATAAAATTATCATGGACATCAACTGGTACTATGATATTATTATTATTAAACTTTTATTTATTCATTACATTCTGTTAAATAAAAACATTTTGTATATCGATCACAATGAAGTAAAAAATGACATTCAATGTCAATTACATAAGGAGAGAAGGTGACCAATGGCATTACTCTCAAATTATTTACAGACTATGTCCCCAGGAGGTCACGGGGCCATCTTCGTTGGAGTCTATGGGGAGGGTTGTAGGGGTTGGAGTTGGAAGACAAGGTCTGTGCTAGTGGATCAGGATGGTATGGCAGTTTACTGTGAAAAAGGGTGAAGCGGGAAGAAATGAAGTCTTGAACAAAAGGGATGTAAAGATCATGGTAAAGGGATGAATTGGACACATAATAGGGAGCATTTGCAATTATTCTCAGGGTTTTGGATTGGAAGGACTGGATTCTTTGGATGTTGGAAGGCTTGGCAGCACCCCAGATTTCTACTCCCTAAGTCCAGATTGGTCGTAATAAGGTTTTGTAGAGTGTCAGTTTATTTTCTATCATAAGATTGGAGTTCTTATTCATGAGTCTGTATAGAAGTCCATATCGCTGATTGAGTTCTTGTCCTTTAATTTTAGTATGTTCTCCCCATGTAAGTCGTGAGTCAAGATGGAACCCAAGGTAACAAATGGAATTTAAATATGGTAAAGGAATATTGTTAAATTTCACAATTTCAGGGAAGTCTTTTTTCTGCAGTTGGAAATTAACTTGAATGCATTTTTCTTCATTGATTTTTATTCTTCATTTGCTACACCATTGTTTGATTTTCTTTGAGGTGATCTTGTAGGTTTTTAGAAGCTGTTTCAGGATTGGCATGGGAAGATAGGATAGCTTTGTCGTCCGCTCTGTTTGCAGACGACAAAACTATCCAAGTACCCTCTTACATAAGGGTAGGGATGTCAGCAGTGTACAGAATAAATAGGATAAGTCCAAGCACACTACCTTGAGGAACCACTTGGTAGAAATTGGAGTAATCTAATCCTTGCCGAACTATGATATTAAGAAACTTTTAATATATTAAGTTGTTAAAGAAATAGAAAAATAGGAAGAAACACCCGACATTACATAAGGGTCTGATTTTAAAATGACTTACTGAAGCTTTTACAGTCATAAATCTAATCTGCTAAAATAATTTGTTCATATTAACAAAAGGGAGACATCACGGAATTAATATAAAATTAATACATACCACAGAAAGGTATGACTATAGCATAAGTAGGAACTGTTGTTAAACTGACTTTAAAAAGCACACAACAGTTTAGGCATAGGTACTTCTTCCTATTATTCAGTAAATGGGCTCAGACATAAATAACTAAGATCAGAGAAGAATAAATCAAGAGTAACATTTAATTTTATTTGCTTCATATGCAATACAAATGGTATTTAAAAATTACTGCGTTACCTCAACATCTTCCTAATAAACCTCTTCTATCAAAGTTCTCAGATGTGATAAATTTAATAAACAAAAGGTACTTACATACTAATTACAAATGAGGAAACATAAAGTAGCACTCAAAATAAGCTTATAGTGAAAGAACGAATACCTAAATTTCAAAGTACAAATTGTAGAATTCATGTACATATAATAATAACTCACTTATAATAATCACTTCAAGCAATAAATAGCTCAATTATTTAGGTCCGTAACATACAAAGTTGACTGGTCTATTAGTTTATTTATAGATTTATATCAAAAACACATTTTTCACAAAAAAATAATTTTATTTTGATGTGGGATAATAAATATAGTGATTAATTAAAAATTGTTATCATAATCTCCTAAAGTTTTCTGAGGTAAATGATTTTTAAAATTAACAATAATTAATGTAATTTAATAGAGCAATTATACTATTATTGCTATTACTATTATTTTCAGAAGTAAATACTGTAAAAACATTTAATAACAAAAGTAGTTCAACATTTTACTCTTAAAAGCTAAAAAGTTTTTAAAAAAGAGGAAACTATAATTGTTTAGGTACAAATAAGTGTTTAGTGGAATGGGAGATGGCATCTGAATGGATGTAACCTGAAGCAAGGTGATCTATCTTCCTGCACAATTTTTAATAAAGCTGGTTCCCTACCCAGCATATTTATGGAAGAAAATCCATATTACTAGAAAAAGTATAGAGTAGAGCAACAGGTGAGACAAAAATGCAGCAGCCATCTAGGTAGGCTAACCTTACTCTGTCCAGATCAAATCTCCCAAACAACCACATATTATTTTTTTTTTCTTGCAACTAAGACTCTAAAGTGTAGAGATGAAAACAATTATGACAATATCAGCTTTTAAAGGAATATATGTTTAAAATGATACAATAAATAAAATTTGCCTCTAAAAAAAGGTGTACTATGGCTGCAAGCCATTGATGACATATTCTTACTATAGTAAATTTGAAAAATATTTAGTTTTTTAAAACGTATAGTGCAATTGTGAGGCATAATATAATTCAATACTTTTAACAGATAACTACTAATTTACTAGAGGATGAATATAAAGTATACATAAATAATAACTGGAATGCTCATTAACAGAGAAAATAAATAGTTGATATAGTTTATCAAATTTTGTAAAATTTTTCAAGAAGTTTAACATTATAGGTCCCATCAATTAGATGGTCCTAGACATGGGTACGGCTATTCACATAAAACTGATAACTACTAAAGGCCAAAGTAAATACATACAGGCAAGCAGCAATCCAACAATTGTAAGCATTTAATGAGTACCCTTCATTTGCAGAACTGTAGAAGTCTTGGAGTGTTGTGTAATTTTCATTAACAGGGATATCTTCCAAAAGGGCAACACTGTGGACGTAATAAAATATTCCCATGAAACCTAACTGGATTATACCCCAAATACTGATGATGACTCCGCAGAGAGAACATTTGGGTCCACATACTTTCATATTGCTAGCGAAGCAGTCAAATTGCGAAGAGCAGAAGAGAACACGCCCACCTAACAAGGACAGAAATCAGCTGTGGAATTTCGAAATCGAAGAAGAAGCATATCGAGGCATTCTAAATCGATTGAGATTAAAAATTCCTTCGTATCTCATCGTAAAATTATATGCGCCATAGCAGCTTTACGTCATAGCAGTTAGTACGTCACATCCTAAAGGCGCCTTAATATTATTTGTAAATTAAAATAACAGTGAGTCAGGAATGTAATGCCGCATTACATACGCATATTAGATATATGAGAAACCTATTGGACATTCTTTATAAATAGTTAAAAAGTTATTCAAAGTCTCTTTTTGCTTGATGTCATTCTAAAAGGATGTTTAAACAGTTAAACTCTCACTATACACATCATTTATATGCATATGTGCTTCTGAGATGTTAATACTTCAATTTGTTAAAAACAAATGGGTGTATAAAAAATGAGCGTTATTTAACCAAATATTTGTATTATTCCGTCTTTAATATAAAATACAAGTAATATTCAAATTTTAGTCCATTGTTATCTACTAGTTAATTGCTCAATCCCATGATGATACCATTCCATCGGATGGCCGTCAAAAGGATCACAATTTAACTTCCTCAACATTATCAATTTTTTCCTTTGAAGTAAATAGGCCATGGATTGAAACAAGTAGTAAAAAAATGCTGTGCATTATTCCACAAATGTTTTCTTTCTTATTTATTTAAACATATATTTTGATTTTCTGATACTAGTATTAGTTATAAATATAATATTAAAAACCTGCCACTAAATTTGTAAAACATTTCTTAATAAAATTCATTCCTTGACGCACTTCGTGTGTTATAAGGAAGCAACCAACTAAATTACATTTAGGATCATTCTAGAGTAGCTGTGTAGCTGTTGATCAGTGAATACCTCTACATAACGCAGGCTCTTTTCAACTTTAATAGTCGAGTTGCAGAAATAGCTTTTATATCATTTTGCAGACTGTTACAGACAAGTGTCATGTGTGTAATTTCTCTGAGCTTTATTGCCAGGATCTCCCCTTATTCAGTAAGTGAAAAAATAATTTTATTCTGAGAGAGAGAAAGAGAGAGAGAAAGAGAGAGAGAGAGAGAGAGAGAGAGANTATCTAGAAAATCGTTTCAATATTGCCACAACTATCGTACAAAAGATTTATTTAATAGCTAGTAACTCGTTATTAAATTTTGGAGTGATTCTTTAACAGCTTGTAATAAATTTAGCAGTAACCTTCTTAAGTACTGAACCAAGGAGGAAAGAGTAATTGGTTTTGCCATTTAGTTGAGAAATTTTCAATCAAATGAAATTGACATTTCTTAATTGCAGAATCATTTCATTAAATGTACAAGAGATAATTCTTGTAATTATGTCTTTGATAAGTGATTTTTTTTACTTAAATGCAACTTTAGATTACAATTACCTATTAAGTTATTCTTCTTTGGATATTCAAGTCAATCTTCATTAGATGTACGTTTTATAGATTACACTGTGCTCTATTATCATATATATGAGCGCTCCTAGAGACGAACGTAGATGCACTATTTCAAAGTTATAAGGAAAAAATAATTTCCCTTTCTATAAAGTTATCTTTATTTGATCTTGCGAATGTTTTTCGGAATTTTCCAAAATAAAGTTATATTCCTGAGCTATATACTCTTTCAACTGGACTCATAATAGTTCATTTTTATCGAATTCCCATGTAACAAATTGAGATTGTTCTATTGACTGTTTTTTATTTTCAAATTTATATAATTTTATGATCTATATGGAATCTCAAAGTGAGTGTGTACACTGAAAAACTTCTTTATCAAGTTCAGCTTACATTAGCTAAAAATTGCTTACATAATAAAATGAGCAATTTGGGCTCCTAAACTTATGTTTCATGTAATTAAAAAAGAAAAGTGCAATATTAGACTTCTAAATGCGTGTTAATCTCTCCCAAAAAGGCGGTACTGAAATTAAAGCTAATTGATTGTAACAATAATTTAAATTTAATTATCCTAAACCTAGGATTAATTTAATTTAATACCAAATTTAATTATACTCTAGTAATTATTAAGTAATCTCTACGAAAAGCATGCTTGTTTGATTACGATAAACATATATGAAATAAACCAGCCTATAACCTATTAACCAGGCTACTCCATAGTCTAGAGAATCCTCTTAATGGTAAAAATCAATATATTTACTTAAATACAGGAAGCCCAAAGTCAAAAATTTGTAGTGAGGTAATAAAGCACTTTTTTTTTAAAAACTAGTATAGAATTAAAAATAATTCAAAAGTCATAATGAGCTTAAAGATAGTATATGCATTTATTTAACATTATTATTCAGAATATATGACTTGACAAATTTAATTATCAATATATTTCATTTATTTTAATAGTTATTTNGAGAGAGAGAGAGAGAGAGAGAGAGAGAGAGAGGGAGAGAGGGAGGGAGAGAGAGTGAGAGGGAGAGAGAGAGTGAAAGGGAGAGAGAGAGTGAGAGGGAGAGAGAGAGTGTGTGAGAGAGAGAGAGTGTGTGTGAGAGAGAGAGAGAGAGAGTGCTATCAGGGACAGTAGGGACAAACCTGTCTCTCCCCACTCCAATATCTGAAAAGCACTCTCCCGCTGCCTCTAAAGTTCAGCCTACCAGGTAGCCCAGGGGAACAGTTTGAGGCAGTTAGCATGTGGATTCCCAGTTCGAGTCAAGCCCGCACTTTTTTCTTCCTTTTTTTTCTTTCTTATTTTCTGTCAAACTCTTTCTCTATCTTCCTCTATACTTATTGTCATAACATGGTCGGTAACCATTATCACCAGGTTATAGGAAGAAAAGGAATATGGAGAGGAGCATCAATGACTCCTCCCAAGGATAAAAGGCGTCCCTCCGCCAGTAGCACTCGATTCAAAAGATCACAGAATCCTTTACCTGCACGCCCCAGCAATGTGCAGGACGTAAATTCCCTGCTACCGGTCATCGTTACAAAAGGAAAAGAGGAAAATGAAACCACATCCCGGTTAACATTCCAGAACCCGTTTCAGTCTCTTCAAAATATTACAGGAGGGGAAATTGATGCTGAAACCACATCCCTAAGAATACCCGACCAACCCAACCCCCCACATTTTTTTAGAATCATGCAATATTACCGCTTGATATGCACATTGAAGCGCATTGACCGCGGACGTTACACCTACTTTAAGAGGCAGAGCGATATCAAAATCATGCCAGATTGCTCTCCCACCCATCATCAGTTACACCTACTTAAGAAGACAAATACCAGCTCGAGGTTTTGGTCAGAGTAGTCATCCGCAATCTCCATCTATTTAATTTCCCAGACAACATCAAGGTAATTTTAAACAAGCCTTGCAAGGATGCACCTCTAAAGACCCCACTACCAATGTTCTTTGTAGAACTGGACTTCCCAAAGCCCCATCTTCTCAGGGACATTGTCTAGTGCCATAAATGTCAACAGTACGTTCAAACAAATAGTTACTACTCTATTTAAAGAGGACTATGGAGCTAGATTTGTCAATTGTGGAAGTGCACATCTCACATGTTAGTGCCCTTTGTCAAAAAATTACCCAGCCAATTATAAAGGTGCCAGTTTACAAAGACTTGAAGCAGCAGACTCAGCTTATAAGCTTATAAGCACAGTGCCTTCAGTTCGAAGACCTCTACTATCACCTACCAAAAAAGTGCACCCAGGATTATCTTATTCATGGGCGACCTAGTCAATATACGAGCAGCATGGACAAGAGGAACCTCTTCCACAACGTCAGCCTCCCAGGGTGGACCTACCATCTCTCATTTTCCTCCTTCACTATAAGCATTTAATAACCCCAAGCAATGCTCCAGTTCATTTGCGACGAGGACATGGTTACTCGGCTTCTTCCCACAACGACAAAGCTCAACACCTTAAGCAATCATTCACTCCTCATCCAGGTCCCGAGAATTTGTCCAACAGCACAGAGGTTGAGGAGTTACTGGACATAGATTGAGGACTTTCAGAGGTCAAATATATTTATAACCATCTGCCTAAGCACAAAGCACCTGGCTATGACTTAATCACCGGGCTAATACTTCGTATTCTCTCCAAAAAATTAATTATTTTCATCACCTACCTCTATAACTTTGTCCTTTGAACTACCAACTTTCCACTCCTCCGAAAATTTTCTGAAGTCATTTGTTCCCCAAAACCGGCAAACCTTTCCATCATGAATCAGCATAATCAGCCTCCTGCTTGTACTTTTTAAGTTTTTCGAGAAAATTATTTTAAAAAGAATGATGTCTATCATAAATTCCTATTGTAAGTATTTAGTCTTTAAATATTACTTTTCCAATATTTTCTTTATGGTCTCATAAGGGTCCTTAATTGCTCCTACCACCTCAGGGCAGTATGCTCGAACCCATCCTTTTCATTCTGTACACTAAGAACATCCCACCAATCATAATACTATCCTAGCCTTCTTTGCTGATGACAAAGCGATCCTCTCTTCTCATCCTGATTTCAAAACCGCTTCGAATATTTTATAAAACACATTGATCCAATTCAGCAGTGGTGCAGTAAATGGAGAATTGAAATAAATGTGTCAAAAAACGTTCAACGGTCAAAAAAAGATTCTCCTAATAATTTTACGTAGAATAACATCCCTATTCCTCTCTCTGATTTAGTCCGTTACCTTGGGATCTTATGCGACAAGAACTCATCAGGTTCCACAGCGTCTACAGCTCACAAAAGAACAAACTGACTCTTTACCAAGACATTACTATGATCGATATGGACATACAGTGGAGAATAAACCTTCCAAGATCTAGCTTATACAATCCTTTCAATCCAAAGTCCAAAGAATAATTTCAAACGCTCTATATTATGTATCCAACTCTAACCATATTCCCTAATAATAGTAGATATATATCCTAATAATATTCCCTTCGTCCAAGACCCGTTTCACACTCTTCCATCGCAAGCTCTATTTCACTTTGATCCAAATGTACAATCACTGTCATCTGACTCCAATCCTTAAAAACCTCCGCGACAACAAAAAAAGAAGGTGGCCACGCGATCTCGTGACTCTTAATACACTGCCGGACAAAATTAAAGGATCACATACAAATATTTATATTATTATTACATAAGAGATAAAAATAGAAATTCCATTGCCCCAGACTGGACTTTGTGTTGTATCTTATCCAGTTAATCCTGTACCTGTTTATATTCCCACCCGTTTATGGAGAAAGGGTCCGTTAATCCACTTCTTTTCTTTCTTCCTATCAGTAAATGGTTAGAAAGAGAGAGTTTGTTGACCGTAGATATTATTCTAAGATGATTTTAGTTGGGGTTCGGTCGAGGTAGATCCAAAAAACACAAATAAAAAAATACATTTTTTATTTGTGTTTTTTGGATCTACCTCGACAGAACCCCAACTAAAATCATCTTAGAGTAAATGGTTAGTTGTCAGAAAAGATTCATCTTATTGAAGATTTTCTAACATTTAAGAGACTTTAGTTTTTACTTGTGAGTTTAGTAAGAACGTTGTGATGGCCAACAGAAGAGCATTGACCGAAGAGGAATCAATTCGTG
>KZ806925.1:209207-220913 GCA_000696205.2 Oncopeltus fasciatus | reverse complement strand
TATATATATATATAGTTGTGCAATCTAATCTGCAAGCATACGTCCTTTAAAAATTACAAATTATAAAATTTTCAAGCTAATTTCGCTTTAGACGTATTGCCATCTCTGAAAAACTACGTTTTTATCTAGAAAATTTTCAAATGTGTGAAACATAAATATATTTATTTTAATTAATTTGCGATATATATACTTATACGATCGAATAGGCGATCGGGGCTCATTTATGTTATTGCGGAAATGTTTATAAAATAAAATAATAAAAAAACTCAAGTATGAGACATCATTAGTGTCGACTATAATGGTGGTGAGAGGGGAGTTTTTGTCAAAATGGAGATTCCAGTTATGCGGATTTCATTATTTTGTAATCATATATTCATTCGATATATCCTTAGTTAAATACTTCGCCATCTGTATTTTAATACTATTATTTATTTTTAAACAAAATCGTAAGAAAACAAAGATATTATTTATGGTATAATGAGGAGAATTTTGAGAAAAAAATTTAAATTTTTAAATTTACAGACTGTTAAATTTTTTTTTTACAGACTCCACATATAGAATACAAAATTATAGACCTTTAACTACCACAGAAACAGACACACACACAAAAAAAATCAACAACAATATATATATATATATATATATATATATATTATAAGAACAAGAGGACAGGAGGGAGAAAGAGTGTAGAGAAGATACAAGAAAAATTATAATGAGTAAAATTTTCGGGGACACTGCTCGCCCTTCGTCAGTTAGTTTTTTGTGAAGAGTTCTTTTCCTGTGTTAACTATAATCTTTCTCTCTCCTGTTCTTATTTATTATATATATCGCAGCCGCGAGTTTTTCATTTTCTATATATATATGTGTTTGTGAGTGTGTGTATATAATAAATTTTTTTTTTACAAGAAACAAATATTAAAGAATATGTTTAAGAATGCAACTTTTTAAGTACTAGATTACAGAGACTTACTCTGTAATCACATACCGTCTGACCTAATTGTCTGATATTTCTCTTAATTAACTTTATTGAAAAATAAGGCCAATAAATTCTCGTTTTTTCTTTGTCAATGAAAGTACCCAAAATAGGAAAATATTTAAATAGTAAATTTGATCAAATGTATCCCATAGTATCATTATCTATTACTCATACTTCCATTCGAAAAAGTGGTAAAAGATTACAACTTCGATGTTATTTTAACATTTTATTTAGAAGAAATCCTTCGGATTGCAGGGAATTAGGTATTTCTCAAGCTGAAGATCTGCATGTCCTATGTTGCGAAGGCGGAAGAAGCTTAGCCATCTTGCCGAGAACAGCTGTTTCAAGTGCGGCTTTGTCTGGTGCTGTTCAGGCTCTGTCGGCAAGGATCCTTCACTTCTTTTTACAGCCACCTGCAACCCCCCACCCACCACTTCGTGGGTCTCCCAGTCGTCCTCGGCTAACTTATCTCTCCCACATTTCTGCCAAACACGAATGACTCAAATGAAAACGAAACTCTGGTGATAACGTCACACTCAGATTCCTAAATTACATTTTCTGGTGTATTCTTCTGTTAATCACTCTCTTCCGTTATAATCATCGACACATTCATTTTGACTTCCCTCGGCAATCCATAATATCTGGAAAGAAAAATGTTAGGAACGGAAGTGTGGTGATCCTGGGACGGCTGCACGCCTGTTGATTTGTTCGTGGCTCTGGCTTGTGATGTGTGGTGGATTCTGGGTTCGTCATGCCTCCGTACTATTATTTTTATCTACATTAATTTAAATATTACCCAATGAAGTTAAGACATTAATGACCTCTGTGGTTGATTTGTCTAAAAAAATATATATTTGGGATTTTTTTTTTTTTATATGTTCAGTCTATTATGAAAAGTTTTTAACTAGTTCCTGGATATTTAATGTGGTATTCCTGAATTTGGATTCTGAGTGCGTATTTTTCAATCTGTCTTGTTGACTGAGCATACTCTTTGTAAAGATTGTGAAAGTTTCAATACTTTGTTTCAATCTTCAATAGATTAAAAAAAAAAAAAAAAAGACTAAGGTATATTTCCTGAAAATATCCTGGAAGGAATGCTGGCATAGTAAAATAGTTTTCTCTTATACTTTTGTTGGTTATGTCTCAAGGATTTTCTGATGTAAAGCTCCCGGTAAAATCCAGCAAAAATTGAGGAGGTTTGACTGGATAAATATCAGGCTACCAGAAAGCTATGCTGACCACACGCCTTTTATTGGGTGCTACGTGTCTTGAATACCCATTTCCGTAACGTGCTTCAAGTTCTACTGCCGTATTGGGAGTAGAAGGTCAAAATAAAGCTCTGCTGAGGCTCTTTACTTCCCTTTAAGATCCTCCTTGTACTTCTTCTTTAACTGTCTTTCTGCAGGTCATCCCTAATTCCCCGTAACTCGAGGAGGGCTGCCTCGAGGACTTCCCTTTGTTAAGAAGCCCTGACTAGAGTGTGGTCAATGCGTTTCATCTTCCTCTCTGCTATCTGCCCTTTTATTTGTCCCTGCTTGCAGCATTTCCGTATCCCCTCGTTTTGAACTCTCTCATGCCTGATTCCTTTTTAAGCATTAATCGTATATTTTCTTTTGGAGAGTAGACGGTTGGTGATCTCAAGTTTTTGTTGATTTTGTATTAGAAGAAAAACGGTTGTTGTCGAAGATTGACAGGAAGAACCTTAGAACGTATTAGGACACTCAGAAGGACTCCATCCAGGATGCCATGACGGGTTTCAACACATTGTCCCAAACTTAAACATACCTCAAGTGCTGAGGTGTATTATAATGAATCATCTGGAAGACACTCGTGGTGACATCGAACACTGGAAGGGGATCCCGAGCACTTTTATTTACGATATGATATATTAGATAAGAGACGTCGTAGGACTAGGGTAGCTTCCCTAATGATGAGGATGGTACTCACTGGATGCATCCACTCTTGACAACTTATTACGGGAAATGAAATAATTTGTATAATGTGATTTTCTTAAACCTAATTCAGTATTAATAAAGGCATAACAATTAATGATCGTAAATTAATTAGTAAAAATCCACTATCTTATAAAGTAAAATAAAATATTAATGGAGAATATAACTAATGGCTCAAAACATAGCGCCTCCCCACACACAAACAACCCCGCGCCTGCGCACACGCACACACACACACACACACACACACAAGGGCTAGGACTCTTCAAGACAAAGAACAGCCGAGAGTTCAGTGAGATTAGAAAGGACCGGAAGTGCACAGGCTCGGGATGTCTGCGAATTCCTACATTCTAGCTGATAGTTCCGTCGGTCGTTCTCTGACCGCTCTTTAAATGTCAGGCAGCGCCTCCCACGCACGCGTACCCCCCCTTCCGCAGATTCTGTAACATTAATAACAAAGATACTACATATTCGAAATATATGACCTTCTGTTATCTCCAACTTGAAGATCAAATATAAACATCTCTAATGACACTTATTCATTGCCCGACTTCATCATGAACCTATAAATATTGCGTATCCTGAAGAGGCGTCGAACAACACGAAACTAGTCTGGCAATAAATAAGTGATATTATATTTATTGTAATTAACAACTTTTGACCTTTGGCCTTCCATCAATAAGAATGATACTGCGCTTTTAAATTTTAATCTTCTTTTTTTCTTATCGCATTAAACATGGAATGAATTAATAGTCCTTTTGCTTCTTGAAGGTGTGTCCTTTAAAAGATTTTTGACTGAAACTATTAAAAATTCACATCTAACTCGATTGCAATAATATTGATCTAGAAATTTGACGGGCCATAGTGTAAAAAAAAAAAAAAAACGTAGTTGGAAAACTGAAAATTAGAAATAGCATCGTAACTTATTTATTTGTATGAAAAAAATCAAGTTGAAGTTTGGCTTTGAATAATTAACAGATTAGACGCGCATTGTAAATCTTAAATCGGATAAGCACGAAAGGAGCTTTGGTTTTCATTTAAAAAAAAATGTTATTTGCAAATGTCTAGTGTATGAGCTTAACTATTGCTTAGAATTGAGCATAATTTAATTTATTTCAGGCGGCCATAATACATAGTTTAACGCTATGATACTAGATATATTGTAATAATGATTCCTCATTATGTTCTAATTCACTTAGTGTAAGTCCTCTGATTTCTGAATCGAGGCAGTTCTCTTATTAGTTTCTGTATATGTTTATTGCTTTCTATTTGACCAGCTGATTCAAAATAAATATTTAAGAAACAAATTTTAAAGCTCAAGGAGGCTTACTTTTAATTCGAAATTGAATTAGGAATGATTAGAAAAAGTTAGCTTATAGAAATTGCATTGTATTTCAGGAGTCAAATTACTATTTAAAACCAATAGTGCGTTTTATAAAAATAAATAATTGCAATAAGACAATTACAAGTGTCTTTTATTGTACTTAAAAATCAAAGCATCATATTAATTATCTCAAATAAAATTTTAAGTAGAAATATTTTATAACTTCGATGCTGGGGAAAGTGCCTCTAACAATTTTAACAGAAAGAGCAAAAGATTTTATTTTAGCGTTTGTTAAAAAAATGGCGTATCCAAGTGGGAAAATAGAAATGCATAATTGAATTGTTCATTTTGAATGATATTGAAGAGTGAACGCGTGTGAATTCCTTTTTCTGTCTGAGATAACATATATAATATATTATATCAAATGATCAAGGTAATTGTGGCTATAGTCAAGGTTAATATAAATTAATTTTTTATTATTGTTTTTTTTTTAATTAGCACTAATTACTTCAATTTCATACTTCTTTGATCCCTGGGAAACTTATTAAATTTAGTAATAGATCTTTGAGAGAAAAAAAACACATACATATTCATCGCATTCAAAATTTCATGCGCAAAATTAAAATAAATGTAGCACACTCTTAATCCGTATCCAAGCAAATTAAATACTTTGACAATTAAAAAAAAATAAAAATAAAAATAAAAAACCATTACACTGACTTTGGTTAGAATACTTTAAAAGGCCGGAAACCTTAAAAATTATATTATAAAGATCTTCCTTAATTAGCCTTATTATTATTATTATTATTAAAGAGTAGAATTTTACATTTACATCTACTAAGCTTTGCACATCTTTTGAAACTCTAGTAATACTGAGAATAATAAGATTTAAGATTTTTATCTTCGTATAAATATCCCTCCTCTGTTAATAAAATATTAATGAACTCGTCCGAGGTTTCTTAAATTAGTAACTGAAAATGTCTATTCTTAATATGAGAAATTGGACCACTATTATTACTTATAAAAAAAAAAAAAAAGAACTCGTCCCATGGTTTACAAAAATAAACTCATATACTGAAATCTTGTCTCGTCAAAGATTCCATATTTGTCTGTAGTGGCTCTATTGTCAGCAATTATAAAATAATATAGACCAAATTCGATTTTGAAACTTCCATTTACAAACCGTTGAGCAAGTTTGTTTTAAGGGTAAGGGTAGGTAAGGGTAAAGAAGAAGGGGATTTAGTTTTTTAGTTTATTTTAATTAAAAAATCTTCGACATTATCTTCGTTACTTACGAAAATTAATTTTGATGGTAGAGATTATTATTAAATGTTTTTTTGTTTGGGTTTTAAAAATTGTATTTTTTAATTATATGCTGACGTTTTGGCTTACCTTTCTTCTTTTCTTTTTTTTTTTCTTTTTTGTTTAAGTGGAATGAGAGATATTATGAGGAATAAAGGTGGGTTCAGTTTTGTAACTAATTAATAATCGTAATATTTTCGTTGTTATTTGGCCAAAAAAAAAGTTCATAGAAAATAATGTATATTAAACAATTAAATGCAAGGGAATAGAATAAAAAATCTAACTGTCACAACCAGGGCTCGAACCTGTATCTCCTGCTATACGGGCAACTACGTTAGCCACCGGGAGAGCCAGATAAGTTATTAAATTCCCAGCACTCGTTTCGACAGTTAGATTTTTTATTCTATTCCCTTGCATTTAATTCTTTAAAATTTACGTGGGATGAAATGTTAAAAAATACACCTATTTATAATAGGTGTATTGTTTAGCATTTATGTTCCACAACATTTTAACGAAAACCGTTTTTTGATGAAGAGATTTACCAGAACGATAATGACAATGGCTGAGCTCCCCACTTCTTTTTCCCAGCCATGTTCAGTGGTATTATCTTTTCCGCTCATTGTCTCATCCGTCGTATAAGATGGATTCCTTCATTTCCACCTCATCTATGTGCACTTACGATTGCGATGATGAACTTATTTATCGTGGGCTGTTTAGTACCCAACCACTGAAGAACCAGCATTCTCCTGTTTTGGGTAAGACTTAATTCATTCTCCACTTGGATTTCATATCTCTTCGGTGCATCTTCTATTTTATCCCCGATTCTATCGCATTGCTTCCTAACTTGAATCGACATCTCCCTTCTTCAGAGCAATGGGCTCGCGAGCTCTAACGCCGAATGCCATCTACATGATATATTGCTCTGTCTTCATACCTTGGCGATATGTCTTTGCGCCTTCTCATGAATGTCATGGTGTCAGATGAGAAGAATTTTTCAATCATGGAAGAGGTATAAAGCCTGAAAAAGAATTGAATTTTACCAACCCTAATTGGCCTTCATGGTTGAGCCTCTGGGAGCACTTAAAAGTTGGGAACCGCATTGATCTTCGTCCTAGGACTGTTATAAACTGGGCCAGATAAAAGTGAAATGTCAAATAGTGCTTGAAAAGTTCGGCCAAGAAGATGGACAATGTCTGAAAGCGCTCGCCAACGGAGGATGGTTTACAGAAACCAATGAGGACGGATAATAGATAGTTCTATGAAGACGGAAGGTATGATAGTTCTATATTCATTGGTAGTGATAACAACCCTTTAGATTATTTAAGTTATAATCGTACTCCGGGGTAAACAAATTCATGCATATGAGTGCAGCAAATTTTTTGCTAGACGTCAATCTATTGGAAAACCAATGGATAGGTTTATTTTCGATCTGTAAGTAACATGAAGACGATGTTACTTTTCTCAAGTCAGAGATAAACTAATAATGCACAAAATAATATGTGAATTAAGTGACGTCAGTTTGTCAGCTACCTACAAAAAAGTACATTATCCCTGAAGGTGGTTAAGGAAGAAGTTAGAAAGGCTGAGAGAAGTAGATCACATATCACACACCAATTTGTCACAATTATTATATAAAGAAAAATAATTCATACCGCAACCAGACTATGCATATATATCTTTATAACATTTAGACACATAGAACTAATTATTGGGCCTAGAGCATCGAATTAACTTTTTTTTAAAGCACAACCATTGGTGCAATTTTGTTAAATTAGATACAGCTGTTCTTTTTTTTTTTTTTTTTTTTTTTTTTTTTTTTTTTTTTTGCTAACCACTTGGGTTATTAATGCTATTTGTGTGGGGTATCAATGAAAAGAGTGCGAAAGAAGGTGCCTCTTGAGGTTTTTTGTCCACACACACAACCATCCACCCTAACAAACGTACACACTACTTTTACTGACTGTCCTTATTGTATTTGATGGTTTCTGGTTATATATGGGATGTATGGTCAAATACTTCACGAGCAACACACTACATCGTATACTGCATATCCCTCTTGTTGACGCCAATACTTCTTTGGTACCTTCCATTGGCGAACCATCCAATCTCAGGGTCCTCATTACATTCTCGAATCTAACCTCCAGATCCTCGGTTCAAAATCGTTAACACCCGATCCCGATCCTCTGACGTCTATGCCTTCTCGCACAGCCTCTTCATCTTCAGTCAATCCTTCCTCTCTCGAGTAGCTTCCTTGTGGAACTATTTCCCCTCCTATATCCGTAGCTCTTCCACTCTTGCAGTATTCAAGTACCACCTTTTTACTTTTCTCATTTCTAAGCAGGCTCAGTGAGTACTTTCAATCACTTACTTATTTAATAGAGTAGCTGTAATTAATATTTTGTTTTATTATGTAAATATTAATTTTGTATACATTTAATTGCAAATATAAGACCACATAAGCCTTAACATGAGAAAATATTTTATTCTGCACCAAAAGCCACCCTCGTCGCCAAGTTTCTCGGATCTCGCAGTTAAGGGGCGCTGAGAAGAGTTTGCTAGGACGCCCTGAATTGGAGGACACCCCAGTGGCCTGCAATGGCCGACGTGGAGTGTAAGGTCAGGAGTTAATGGAATCCTCTTCGGGAATCCTTGTGGCGACCACCTGGATGTGACGTGATTTCTGTTACGCAAGTAGGAGGGTAGCTAGGACGAAGGCAGGGGCGGGCCTGCATAGCGCACGATAATCGGGCTGCCCGGATCGATATGGGCCCTTCTCCTCCGCACTCCCAGCTCGGCTACTGCCTTGCCCGAGCAAACTTATTCCTTCAGTCATCAATGTCGTGGGTCACTTGCCTTCTACTCAAGTACTCAAACCATACACGTTTGTACCATGGCATTAATCATTAAAAAAATATTCATCACTTTTCCTAGATACAGGAGACACTAAAAATTTAGTCCGCTATAAATTTAGCCATGTGCCATATATATATATATATATATGTATACCACTAATTAGGTTTAAGCTTAGGCATAGTTTTTAAGTATAAGTTTGTCAAATGTTCTCCAATTGAACAAGATAAAGGAATATATATGTAGTTTGTGTGCTCATCTACAGTGACTTACATGGTCCCTAAGACTCTCTTTTAACTCCACTTCATCCGCTTTGGGATATAGCAAGTTATATAAAAGCATTGACCCTATTCAGCGGCCTTTATTTATCAACGAGCCAGGCTAGAGCGAGCCTCGAACCAAAAGCGCCAGCGTGGTGTACCTAAACGGATTGCAGCCCTACCTATGTGTATGTGTGGTCCAATGATTTTAGATAGGGTGGTCCAATGATTTTGATTCATTCAAAAGGCACACATACTTTCAAAAATAAAATAAACTGCATCTCTTGGAGTCATTTTGAAGTACATAGTGGTAACCTTTTAAATACCATTCCTAGTAGTTGAATTACAAGCCGAATGCCATGAGGGCGCTGGCTTGAGACCGGGAGGCTTGGTTTGCCAGGACTGAGGCACCTCCACGCTGAAAGACACTAAGGAGGAAGAGAAAGAAGAAGAAGAAGAAGAAAAATTACAAGCCTCAGAAGTGTTATTTTCTATTATTTGATTTTCATTCTTATTGGTCACATTACTACTCAGCCTTTCTTTTTGTAATTAAGAACCACAGTCAAAGTTTGATGACTTACAAGTTAAATCGAAACGTTAGCAATAATCAAATAATTATCCAACAATTTTGGAGTATTTTATTTTCCTGATCCTGGTCGAATCCCCCCCCCCCCCACGCCTCATACTTGGAAGTTCTTCCTAGCTCTCAGAATCGCAGATGATCCATGTTTCCCTGAATGTCCATTTATTCGTCATCCCCACTGAGCTCCTTGCTGTGAAATCATGACAAAAATCAACAAATCTGTTACTCGATCCCACACAATGCTCGATAGAATAGTTACATTCCATTAGGTTAATATTTAGGTATAATAAGTCTTGAGTATTCTATTTTTTATGAAATTCCTTTTACCCAATAGATATTCTCGAAACTTCTTGACTGAGTTCGAGTGCTTCCCTATCGATCGGCGCATATCTTTTTTCTGCAGAAGTCTATGTTCTTGAGGCCAATAACACTGATCTCACCCTTCCACCTGCATTAAAACAGCGCGGACTCCTTGCTCTGATACTGCACTCACCACAATAAGAGGTCAAAGGAGACAGCGGTATCTTTGGTCAACAACAAGCCTTTTACTTTTCTAAACACAGACATCTCTATGGAAGTCCATTTGCATTTTGTCGTGGTTCAATCGTGCCCAATTTTGGCATGCGAATGGTACATAATGTATGGAGGCTCGGAATAAACTTCTCATAGTAATTGACAAGTCCCAGGAACTCCTTTACATTCTGAGGTTCCTTGGTCCCCCTAATTTCAGTTTATTCTTGGACGGTAGTCCGTGCTCATCAATCCACCGCATTGGGTGAAACACCGTTTCAGATACTCAACTTCTTTCTGTAGGAACATATACTTACCTAACTTAGCTCTCAAGCCTGCCATCCGGAACCATTTCGGAACCTCTCGCAGGACATCCACACAAAGAAAAAAATTCACACACTTTAATTTAAGACCTCAGTATATTTTTTTTTATTAACCGAAGATTAATTATTCTAGACGTAAGTAATTTTTTAAAGTAATCTAATTGAAATATCCAAAATTTCAGACTTAAATATATGTATGATACAAGTTTCTTTCTTGCGCGAAACCAGAAATAAACGTCAATTAAAGACTACGCGTTATCCATTCGGGCTTCTAATTCCTAGCACTGCGGATTCAAATCCAACCCTGATCGTCAATAGCCAGGGATGTTAAGACCAGGATGGCTACTGGTAGTTAGTCCTTTCCTTCATGACCCTATGTAGTTCTATGGAAGATTGAGTAAAGAAAAAATATGTGAGTTGAGTTATTTCGAATTTTTAAATAGCTAAATAAATATGTAGTATGCCATGGGTAGAGAATAAATACATCCTTAACATGTATTATCCCCTAATGACTATATGGTTGTTATGGGACTGGTTATTTATTTATTTTTTTATTATTATTTTTTTTATGCTATGTGAAATAGTCGGTTGCTCAGGATAACTTCATCATATATGTTATTCGATTATTTACACATACATATTTTTAGCTTAGAAAAAATGACTTTTTTTCATTATGAATTTCGATAAAAGTACTTTTTGGCACTTTTATTTGAGTGAATGTCTATTGAAGCTCATCGCTATAATCGTCACAGTGGTTTCTAGAAAACGCCTCGCCCCCTGAGTTTAGCGACTCGACTGAAGGAAGGCAGTCCCAGCCCATCAGGGGTAAGCAATCCTTTGTGCTGAAGCTCAATCGTCTCTTAAGTCCAATGAGACAATTCACGAGTCGAGATGGACTCCGTGAAAGAAGGAAAAAACGGAGACACGCCAATTGTCTTCGCTCTGTAATTGAAAGTTTCCTTCGTGAACGAGGCTCTCGAGTAATCCACTGGAGCGAGGTGAATGTCCGCGGTCAGCTGGAGGACCTCGACACCATCAAGATGGCGATAAGGGTGGGTATTGCTACTGACCTCCAAACACTCATTGAGTACTGACCTACTGCTCATTATCCCTTCAAACTTATCGTCCGGTACAATCCTACTGAATCAAATGCCATATTGTAGTTGTTTTTAGCAAATTTTATAAGAGAAATATACTTATTGAGGACATCACGAAAGCTAAAGCTCTTTTCGAAATATAGTGCGCATATCAAATAATATATGACGAGGAGCAGCGTAAACAAAGCATGTTTCAACGTTTTATTAAAACTGTAAATAAATAAGATTAAATTACTAAATTGATCTCAAAAGCTTAAAAGGACAATGACGGAAAACGTTAAACGGTAAAATTAAAATTATGCTTCTATAGCCTTGCGAAGTTAAATTCTTAATTATTTTCCTTAATATCCATTTTCTTAAAATTGTTGTAGAAAAAAATATAATTTTATTACACTACACACCTTTAATGTTCCTGAAATGTTTTCCTAATGCAATAATAATAAAAATATTTTATGCTTTTAATATTGGTTTAACATTGAAATTCCTTGGCTCCTCTATGTAAAAAAAATCAGCACTATATATATATATA
>KZ806925.1:188699-205040 GCA_000696205.2 Oncopeltus fasciatus | reverse complement strand
ATATATATGTGTATATACATATATATATATATATATATATATATTATAGATAAATAAATATAAACAAATTAAGCTTTATTTGATGTTAATTATTATGTAAATCAGACACTATATATGTATTCAACTGTGTCCGAGATTTAATTTTCAATGTTTTGTAGTCTGTAAAAAATTTCAAATATGAATTTTGCATGTAACTAGATAGATCAGAGTCTAGCTTAACCTGTTCTGGTTCTCCTCTCACTCCGACTTATTGTTCATTATTCTGACGCATAAAAAACAGAGAAGTCTTCATATTATTCTGTCCCCTTCATGGTGGACACATTTCAAAGTTATATTTTTTTTATTCTGTTCTGAATCCACGGATATCATAAATTATTCAGGGAAGACTCCCAACACGGAAGATGAAGATAAATAAAACAGTACCCGTGAAATAATGATAGTGTTTTATACATTAGTCCCGAGTTCATGTCCTCACTTGTTTTTTTCGTCAATTTCAGACAGATATTCTCAACTGAATTACATACTTACTAAAAAAAAAATATTTTATTAATGATAATTATGAAAAATATATTATATTGAATTAAGCAGTAGTTAATTTGAAACATGACAATGTAATAATTGAAACATGAAGTTAAAACCTAAAGTGATCTTGAGCCAACCTACTCTACTAGTTATTTGTAATAAGAGAATTTATTTTTAAATTCAATATATTAATTTAAACATAAAATTTAGCTGATAAGCAGGAGAGAAAATAAATCGATGTTTTGATGAAATTCATAATGTATTAAGCAATTATATTGTGAATCTAAAATATTAGAAACCAACTTNAAATATAAATTATTATTAATAATAGTCAAACAAAAGACTTTATATATATGTTCAGTTCAGATCGCCTTACAAGTACTCATCACTCCGCCTTGATTTTATTAAAATTCATATCCTAATCAACTATTGAGTGAATTATAAAATAGAAACTAAGAGGGAAAAAAATACACACACACTTGGGTACTAATATCGCTATAAGTATATATATATATTGAAAAATTGATTTTACCCTGTTTTTGAACTACCATTCACCTAATTTTATCACCATTATAAAATTAGAGGAAGTAAGATAAAATTATTGGATTGAATAATGGAATTTAGTCGGTGAAACCTCCACGATACAACTGATGGGTTCTCCAACTAAATAAAAAGCTGATTTCGACCATGTTTAACTCGAAGAGAAGTTTAGATATAGCTTTGATAGTCTCATTTAATTTTCTACACAATTTAATGGATATTATGAAATGCATATTCAAGTATGTAAGTAAATAAACTTTTCTGGATTCATTTGCAGAGTTTGTTTTCGTATGATTTTCGGATTATACTTATAACGCTTGTTTGACACGTAAAACATCAAATTTAAAGTAAGGGTTATGATTTTATTTTTTCTTGTCCAATACCCATACAAATTGTAAGCTAAAACTCCCTGATGACCTGTGATCTTGAGTATATCCTTGTATGTTTTGTTATTGTTTTGTGAACAATTAACTGTTAAATAAATTTCTTAAAATTAAACAATGAATACTACACTAAAAGTTCCCTTGTGTAAGGCATACACAAATTTATTATAACGGCTGAACAGAATTTGATTCAACTAGACATTTAAGTTCTCTTATTTTTATTTATTTATTTTTTTTTTGAGAACGAACTATTAACCCCAATGACTCTAAAATGGTTAGTACAATTTGAAATTGCTCTAACAGCCAAGCTATTACACCTATTGACCTTGTCTGTGCCTGTAAGACAAATTAGCAGTACTTTTCGTTTGCTTTCTGTTCGTTTTATTTGTATCACAAACAGTTACCTTGTAAATTAAATCAAACCAAATTTAGTTGCCGTGTTTTCGCCTTATATATTCTATTTATATCTTTTTTTTTTTCTTTTTTTATTATAGCGGCGTGTCAACCAACCTATTTATATCTATCTACTGCAGTAAGATTTTAAAAATTATGAACTAAAAAGTACCGAACTAATTTTTATTGAATTTTAAACGTAGTTTGCCCTAAAACTGTGTTAGTTTATTAATGAAATACGAATAAGATTAGCTGTCGCGAGTAAAACTTAATTAAGAGTTAAAATCTTATAACAACTCAAACTACAATAAGAAAGCACTTACTGTTTATATTTTTGAAATATCTCCAAAATTTTCTTCTCAAATTTTAAATAACTTTATGTTAAAATACAAAAATTCATATTAAAATAGATAATGTATTAAGTATGTAAGAAAAGTATTGAGAAACAGGTGTTAGTTTTTCAGAGTATGAATTTTTCTAGGTTTTAAAAGTATCATCAAAGGCATTACCTACTTAAAAACGCAGCGAATAATTCATCTTCATAAAAATTGACACAGCATTATTCATAATAAAAATTGTGTACAATTCGAAAATTTAAATATGAAAGAAAATAAACTATTGTCGTGTAATTTTTGGCGTATTTTTAGTTTCATTTAAAAAAAAATCTTGTTCCTATTCTGAAGAATCAAATTGCTTACTTGGCTTTAAGATTTATCGATTTCGGGTCCTTAAGGCAAGTTTCGATGTCGAGGAAAAACTATGCAAATTATTCAGCAGCTGGTTATTTTCTTAAACCTTTAAAAAATTCAATTTAATATGTATTTTTTATGTAACATCTATAATTTAGATTATTGTAAAAATTTAAGGCAAATTGTTAAAAATATTTTTTATTTAATGATTTATTCTTTAGAGTAGAAACATTAAAATCTATCTTAATCCCGAAAATTTTTTAAACGCATTTTGCTCATTGGCTTACTCCTTTTGTTTTTGTAGTGTTCTTATAGGAATTGCCACCAAAATAGGACAATATCGAGGGAATACTAAACCTGCAACACAAATCCTAAACATTTAACAACCATGAACTTCCGATTTTTATGTAAGAAATTAGTTTGAATGATGTCCAACCGTACATAGCTCTTCATTATTGTTAGTGCACCCGTAATCTAAGACGGATTTTACGATGGATCCATGAATTTTAATAAGGTAAACTGTATTTGATCCTTTTAAATTCACTATAAACTTGGTAATTATCAATGGATTTTTGAGCGTTCCCCATAGTTTGATTAATATGATGTTTACAATGTAGCTTTGTATCTAACCATTTAACCATATCAACCAATTTACTTAGTATCTTACTTTTTATATTTTACCTTTTTATTTCACCATGATGTTTAATGGGTCGGAATATCTTCTTAGTGAAAAATGTAACAGTGATTGGTAAGGTAAAGTGTGGATTTCTTTTTATTTATCTTTCACTATATATGTCTGAAATCGTCTGTATTCAGTTAATCACAATGGTGTTATTGTTCGCATTGTTGGAATGCATCTAAGACTAAAGAAATTAAAATGTTGCTTGAATACTGGAATCTCCTTAGTCAAATCTGACAACGTAAGTAGGTTGGACGGGTTGAGAATAGATCCATGAAGCCAAATCGAAGGGAACATGTTTCAACACTAACATATACACCAGGGCATTGGAATTTACGTTGTTTCGCTCTTTATGCTCTTTCAACATCCAGAACACATACATTATGCATCATCCTGTTTTCGAATGCTTTCCAAGCGAGAAGTAGATTTATCAGGAGTGTATCAATTGTAGAACGACATTTTTGATATCCGATACTCCGATGAGGTAGAGTCAATTGTTTAGAAGGATATTTCATAGCTGAAATTAAAAATTTATAGCCTGGCATCCTTGTGGATCCACCCAGCTAGCGGCTCAACAGGAAATTAATCTTTCTAAAGTTTTTGATTTAGACTACTTTTTACCAGAGCTAGCAGAGCGAGACCGAACTGGATGTAGTTGCAGATATCATCTTGCCGGTTGCACGAACCCTTCAGATTTAAGGGGGTACTTATCATAGTGAAACCATTTTAATAAAGCATTCAGATCATTGATCATTAAATTATTGGCTAATGGCTAGCCATTGAATACCATTTTCAACATTATATTATTCACCTTCAAGCATCAAATTAGCTCAACTTCTAATGTAAACTAATTTCTTCCCATCATTAGTGAAAAGAATAGGTACATGTTTCAACCCTAACGTATATATTGAAATTTATGTTATAATACCTTTTTATTTATTTATTGGTAGATTAAATCTAGTAAGCAGCCAATCGCTCTCTGTAAACCGTTGGGAGAAAGTTAAAAAAAAAAAAAGAATGAAAAAAAAATTGAGTGGAGTTTTTTAATTTTTTTAGTGGGCACGCCACTTGTATTGATAGAAAATTCCTTTACGCTTAGACTTCTTTTCAAAGCGTTCTGCGTGAACTGAACTCTACAAAAACCTACTTTTTTTTAACCAATATCTACTTGAATAGGAGGTTAAATTCGGCATTTATTATAAAATCCTTTCACTTGTATATAACTTAAATTACTTCCAGGCAATCCTTAAATGAAAATTTTGTTTTCTGTTTTATGCTATAATAAGGACACTCCTGCTCACCGAGGACTTTTAGAACTAACTAGATATTTTATTTAATCTCGTCTCCTTCTTTGATGCCATACTCTAAACTTAGACCTTTTTCCAACAGAAAGAATATTTGTAATTTTCATGTTTAATTTCTGTAAATGTCTTTGAATGTGCTTAGGACTTATATTTCTAGAATTTTATGTCTTCTATAAATATTTTATTACCAATCACAAACAAAGAAAAATAAAAAGCATCCCCCACCCTCGTAAGTTTGAAGTGCTACACCTCGAATTTTGCTATTTGTTTATAGTTCTACTCCAAACACTCCTTTTATTGTTTAAGTTAATTTGCTGATTGTTTCCATTTTGTTCGTGTTGATTATTTTCTGTTCTTAAACTTGAAAATATTTATTTATTTAAAGGGAGGCCTTTCAACCACTATGGGATATTGAGAGAGGGGCTATCTAAAGGTAGCCTTGTATTCGTCCATAGCGTTGAACTTGAAATCCCGGACAGACCTTCCTTAACTTTTGTTTGATGTTTTTGTGTTCTATTATTGAATATTTTTTTTTACTCTTTCAAAATTCAATTGTTGGTGAATATTTTACTTTTTTACCTATGTACGGACAACAAGACTTTTTCGGTAGTTTGCTCAAGCATTTCCTTGATTTTGAAATTTTTATATTATGGTTTTTATTTTATAATTTTGCGTGGCAGGATAAATATTATACACATTATAATTAACATTTGTTTTTATTTTGATATTGCATTTTATTATTAATAATTACAGTGCAGTTAAGCAACTAATGATATGTGAACACTGAAAGATACAATGTATCGATTGTAAATAAAGATTTCTGTCCCTTGGGAACACGAAGGTGGTCTGTTTCATGCAGGAATAGTCCTGCACGGTCATTTCTGGCCATTAATAAAAAATTATGATATTGATTGGTAGTGGGGTGAGGCTTTCACTTAAATAATGTATTGTACTTAATAGTAAAATAAGGGTACAAGTATAAATAATTAATGGAAATAGTAAAAAAATGCCTTTTATATTAGAAGTTGTCTAAAAGCGTTTACGTTTTGCTCTCAATGCAATACTTAATTATTAATGCATTCATATATTTCGGTTGTGCTTCAACTGTACCTTTGAATAGATGACCTTTGATATACCCTCTTCATATGCCCAAATGCATGATATCGTCTCAAGAACCCTTCAAGAACCAAAACCTATTTGAAAAATAGTTCTCCCGAATGTGTTTATAAAGATAAAACTATTACAGAACAAAACAGAGTCTGAGATAAAATTACAAACTATCTAAGCAGATTTTCCACTATTCATTAAATATGGATTTAAAGCAGAGTAAATGAGAAATTTAATGCACGAAAACAAATATCATAAAAGGTATGACCACTGAAGTTAGCTCTAGGTTGGCCGGGAAGGAAGAGTGGCGGTAGCGCTCATCTCAGTAGGCGTTTTTTTGTAGAAATATTAGAAAAAAACTTCTTCGTAACCCAAATAACTACGATATTATCAGTAAAAAAGATAAGAGAAATCCGAAAGGTGATAAATAAGAATGATTTTAATTCCAAAATACTGCCTGAACTGTGTAAGAATAGTAAAAGTCTCGTGAATCCTTCATAGACACCTTAGAATATTGTCAGAGGTTCATGGATATCAATGCCTGAAGATCAATGAGTATTGGAAGTTAAAAATTGATATATTATCTTTTTAACTGGAATTAATTTTATTTCTGTCGGTTATTATAATACAAATATTTTTACTTATACAGATTATAGATATCTTAATTTTTTTAACCTTCTTATAGTCAACGCTTTCATACGAAAACATGCAAAAATACACACACTTAGCGTTAGAGTATTAAGAGACAAATGGATATTCTTCTATTATTAAAGTTTATGAAGTATATGAATTAGAAAACTTTTATTTTAGACATTATTTAAGCAGGATGGATGAACAATTGAAAACTTTTTTTTTCCCATTATCAAGTAACCGAAACAAATCTCAATAGATAAATTTCCCCTATAACATTGGATAATTTCCCTTGGATATTATCAAACTACAAGAAGTCGTATTTTTTTTAATTTTAGTTTCCTGCAATTTTCTGCGGCTTTATAAAGCCATTAATCTATTATACCTGGTAATAAATTATACCAGCAAGTCTATAATAATATATAATAAATACGATATTACCGTTATTATGATAAATAAATAATAATATATAATAAATTATTTGTTAAGATCTATAGTCTATAGACGCAAAGAAAAAGTACTAACGCTTTCGACAAAATTTGAATCTGACGTCATGTCCACATCCTGTGAAATGTTCATTAGTTACACTTCGACAAAAACCAAGTGCTTGAAATGAGCGAAATTCCTAATGCTGTCCTCAAACTGGTTCAAGTGCACTGGCTCTTGAGAGGCTAAGAGCACTTGAATATTACGTAAACAAACATGCTGGAGGATTTGTTTACTTTTCGAGGAGTGCCTCAAAAATAATAAAAAAGTATTTTCTGCCAAATGATTTCCATAAGTGTATTTCCTACAACTTTTTTTTTTTTTTAATTCTATTAGCTTAACTTTATTAGGGCCTAAAATCCTTTTTCTATGAGAGGGGGATAGAACGAGGGGATCCTCCATTCAGATCTGCTGACGGATTCGAGTCCAGCGCAGATCGAACTTTTGTCCAGAAATAAAAGTAGGCGTTAAGAATTGTATTATGTAGCAAATTTTATATATATACATANAGCTGTCTGTCATGAAAATATAAACTAAATGACTAAACATAAGTAAATTCCATGAAAAGCTTTTTAAAAAAAATCAATAATTCATAATTAATTTTAGCCGAATAATTAATTAATAATAAGAATTACAAAAAAAAGAAGTTTAATTTATAAATCAGAAAATTATAAGTGATAAAAGGAAACTTCGTTGATTCGGATGAAAAATATCTAGTTACTTGTTTTTAAACAAGTCGAAGAAATACAAAATCAAATCCCAGGCATATTAAAGATAGGAATCAACATTCAAAAAATCATATTTTATTTTTATACGACCTGATCAAGCAAAATTTTGTAACACTCTTAAGAAAACTGGCATACTAATCGTATATGTCTTATATAAAATCTTATACAAATTTCTAAAATTTTCTCGAGAATAATTCATTATTTGACTAGAATAATTTCGAAAAAATACTAACTCAAGAACACTAGTTTATACCCAGTTAATAACCCCAAGTGAACTTTTAATTATGCGTTAAAATCTTTTCTAACATAATAACTCAGTTCACTACTCATTAATATCCAGAAAACAAACAATAAATGACAGAAAATTCCTTCTTGTCCTGGAATAGCTTTACATTTAAATTTAGGTGGCTAAATGAAAATCATATGCAAATAATTCTGACAAATAGAAATAGTTACACGAACATAAATTTGTTTTTAACAATGTCTATGAATAGAAAAAATAATTAACAAACGACGGTTATAAGTAAGATAAGTTACTTTGAATTGATTCAGTGCGCTGACTTGTAGATATCTACTTGTCAACATATCGAATCAACTCAATGAAAAAAACCGTGCAGCATACCAAGATCAAAGAACTAAATATTTTATTACAATGATGCTATCATTTGCAAGATGAAGAAATAATTTTATCGCAAATGAGCTACATTGGACTATTAGTGTCACATAAATGCCAATTGAATGAGTATTTTTAAATATTTAATTTGGCGCAATACATCTGAATGTACTATAGTTCAATTAAAAATTAAATCATGACTCAGTTATGATTTAGTTGCCGTAGAGCAGGATTCTCTCTCTCCCCACATCCCACCATTTCCCCTGATGAAGACCGGCAATTGAGGCCGAAACGTTGGCGAAAATGAATTAACTCTTTTTTTACAAATCAGTTTTAATTCTTCATAAATTAAATCTATGAATTTTTTTTATAAATTCATAAGTTATTTTACATATCTCGATCCCAAGATCGAATCCCAGAATAACCCTTCCTCGTATATCTCGAGAATGCTGTGGAATATCACGTTTTGAGACTTTTATGAATCAGATACAAGAATTACAAGGGAATAGAATTTAAAAAAAACCATCCACCTCAGCCGGGACTCGAACCCAGGTTTCCTTCTTTCCGGGAAGTTATGCTAACCATTAGAACACCGAGACTAGCTAGATAATTTCTTCTACTCCCCGTACTTTACTCCGAGTCTAAAACCCCGAGGAAGACAAATATACCGTCTTATGCACGAAGAAGCTAACATTGTCGGCTATATGTTAGACTCTAGTTTTTTTTTCCTTATTTTTTTTTAATGCTGATTTTAGTTGTGGTATTTAAACCCACGTTGATTTTATACAAGAAGTGCAAGGGTATAAAATAAAAAATCTAACCACAGTAATTAATCGGTAAAATATTTTTGTTCTATTCCCTAGCTTCACTTGTATAAAATTAGCGTGGGATTAAATACCACAAGTAAAGTAATTATTTTTACGAATTAGTTTTGTTCCGAAGGAAACTGTCCTTCATTTATATGTATGAGTTTAAATATTTGTGCGATCGCCCCACAAATAATTTTTGAAGAATTATGATTTCCTATTAAATCATATGCAACCAATGAGAAGAAAATATGCCAATTTTTTATTTAAATGAAAAATATTAGGGTTTCTGTGTTGGCGGTTGACAACGTCTTAAAGAAATCAAAGACTAAAGGTGGGGTCTCTGAATTAATTTAGAAGAAATAAAATTCTTTACTATGGCGACCCTTGGAGAGGGCGATAGAACTTGAGAGTTCAAGAAATAATTAAACACCTGGATCAACAATATTTTGCTTGAAGTGCTTACCTTCGTTCAACAATTACATCTTCTAGTGCTACTAACTGTCCACTCATTGTCGGTTTTTTATTTATCTTCAATCCTACTAATAAAATAATTAAAGATCAAAAATATCAATGAAAAATTATTATACTATATGCTAATTTTATACATATAGTATACTAATTAATCACTAATAAAAAAGTATTTATTTTTATTTATTTAAAAAAGCGCACAGGTTTTTTTCATAAATGGAAAAATTAATGAAATAACTCAAAATTAAATTATAATGGATAAATAATGTATAATAAATTAATTTTGCATAAAAGTCTAGGGAGAGACAATGTTGAAGTCGACGTTTTTCTTTTGTTAGTCTCATGTTAAAGAACGGGGACCCCAAACAATGTTTGATGGTGCCTTGTGTGAACACAAGTAAAAAATCTGACCCAAAACGTTCCACTAACATTTTAATAACATATGGATTTTTATTTCATTCCAGTGTATTTCTTAAAACATTTTTTTTTAATATAATAAGTACCGAAACAAAGCCTGATGTGGAAGAGTTTGTTTACTTAGGACGGACAGGACTTACAATTATTTTACTTTTCAAAGACTATTATAAATTACGTTTTATTTATTTATAAATATATTTAAGCTTCTTGACCATGAACAGAAGAGTGAGAAATGAGAAGAAGAAGAAGGCTCCCTTAACCATGAGACACCTATTTAGGGCACTGGGTTTTTGATCAATAATATCCACAGAGGATTCTAAGACATTGTTCGGGTTCACGACCTTTATACTTGTCTTTTACAGATACAGGCTTTTACTTTTTGTTATTTCCCTTCGGCTCTAAGCTCCTTTCTTTGTTTTATTGCCTTACATTATCTAAATAAATTTCTTTGTTGCTATATACATTGTTTTCTCGGGCCTTTAATGCGGTAACTTTCATTTGAATCGAATCATTAAGATTCCTTGTGAACAGCTGGAAGAATTTTCTAGATAGTTCATGAGTTTATAAATAAACCCATGTACGCAAGTCTAAAGCAAACTAATTCAAATCAATGATTGAAATAAACAACCTGTATTGCTAAAAATCCTTTTTAATTATAAAAAAAATTTAATATGTTAGAATAATAAATTGGAAACATCTTTAAATCTATTGACCTGAAATTTTACGACATAGAAAAAAAAATCTAAGTCTCTGTTGAATATGTAAAAACGGAAATGCTCTATTTCTATGTATAAAAATAGGAAATTTTGAATATCCTGGGTCTTTTGTAAGAGTAAAAAATGAGTATGATTTAGTAACAGTATTAAATCCAAATTCTACCATGCAATTTAAAACACTTTTTAACAAGGAGAATAAAACTCTCATTTTGGCAAAGAAAGTATACAAGTACACTAGAAAGTAAATTAAACTTTGACTTCACAATCATTAAGACTCAACATTAAAGTCCCGAATAAAAAAAACAATCACTAAATTTGTGTACGAATTCAGAGAATATATTTAAAATGAATTATTACTTAGCAGTTACTTTCACTGATCAAACTAAAGACGAAATAAGAACCAAAGACAATATGGATTAAGTTTTACACATTCCCTAACCACACAGAGAAATTCAAAATCAAATCCCAGGCATATTAAAGATAGGAATCATTTTATATTCCATTTCCCCTTGGAACAACTCCCAAAAGAGTGTACCAAAGAAACTTGATCAATTCAGTAAATATACGGGGCGGATAGTCGCTTAAAACCACAAGCTATACGAGAAAGCGATAGAAGATTTGATTCCTCTCCCTAACGTTGAAAACTCACTTGGCAAACTTAAGATTTTTCATTATTTCAAAAGGGTCGGGCTATGTTCGATTTTATATTAGATAAAAAAATTTTAATTAATTTATATAAGAAGACATACTTTTTTCAAGAGCAAAATAGAAATGGGGATTGATCTGAAAGGTCTAGATCGAGCACAATGTCTCTACGTTGCAGAGGGCGTAAAAATTAATTTAGTTTAATGAATTTCAACATATATTTGTTTATTAATAAAATATATGTTATATGAGTGTTGATACTGAGGAATTCACTTAGTTTATGCAGCTTCAGCGTGGTAGTTAACTTTATTTTCCATAAAGTAAACAAAAAGCAAAAGGGTTACTTATCAGTTAGAGTGTAACATTATTACTCTGTAAATTAATATAATTCTTCAACATAAAGAAATTATTAGTTACATTTAAAATAAAAATTTTTATGTGAACTCATAACGATATATTGTAATGTTCCATTGAACTAAAAATTGTTAAAATTTACGTGGGAGGGTCCTTAAGGCAAGTTTCGATGTCGAGGAAAAACTATGCAAATTATTCAGCAGCTGGTTATTTTCTTAAACCTTTAAAAAATTCAATTTAATATGTATTTTTTATGTAACATCTATAATTTAGATTATTGTAAAAATTTAAGGCANATTGTAAGCAATTTTCAGGGCTATCATGAAGGCGAGAGGGATTCATGAACATTTAATCTAAATCCCTCTCGTCTTCATGATAGCCCCGAAGATGGTTAAATATTTCTTTTATCTGGTTTCTTCTTGTTTTTAACGGCGATCATTCATGGTTGATGAAATTATGACGATAAATTCTCATATACAACTTTACCGATTTCCATCTAAATATCTCAATTTATTTTTAAGCCACAAATTTTGTTACGTACAAAGGTAAATTATAGTTATCATATGATATTTTAGTTTAAAAGTGGGATTTCAAACAGATATCATTTTTTTTAACCTCTATTAATGGAGGTGGTTTCATTGAGGAAGAGACTATTTGTTGGCAGACATCTCATGGCACTGGGAAAGCTTTGATTTCCCATGAAAAATCGTGCTTAGGGCGCAATTCGAACAGGATTGGAAGAGCTGAACGTTTCTCTTCGGCCAAGCCGGCTCTGATTCTGAAACAAGATGTTTACTGAATGAAACTTCACTTTATAAGGTGAAGGCGGCATTAGTGACCTATTGGTCACTAATCAGTGAGGTTATTCCCCTCGGCTATCCGAATATACAAGGTGAAAGATGTCGTGAGACAAGGATGGTGACGTGGGCGTTCTCAGCAGTGCACCCTGCCCCGGGGGGTTTCGATCAGCTCTGACCCCGAAAAATTGTTCTTGATTTACGACTCGTTGACTGGGGTGGGAGGTGGGAGGGAGGGTTAAATGTCAACCTATTGTCGCTCTTAATTAGCTCTGATGGGAACAGGGTTCGTCTGTAAGTCAACTTCCCTCCCAATCCCAGTCTTGTAATAATTCCTCAGTCAGTTGTGGTTTAACCAATTTTACAATTTAATATCACTTTGCAAATGATGGCTTATGTCGGTTGAATCTACTGGTAAGTGATAATAGCTTTGAATTAATAATCGTGGACATGGATCAATTTATCCATTTGAATTTTTATATACTTCCAAATTTTTTATTTTCGAAGAAAGTAAATACCCTTCGCTTTTATTGCCCCATGACTACAAATATGTAAACGTATATTACAACTAATAATTTTTGTTTTACGTCCTTATACAATTTCTTTGTTAGGTAGCAGATAAATAATATAAAACTATAAAAACAACATACTATTAGACATTATTTAATTACCTTTTTACTGTTGGGATTTAAAAAAATGTTACACACTTCTTTTTTAATTTATGGGGGAATTTCAGATCCCGGAAATCAAGTTTTGGAGATAATTCAATTAATTGTACTTTAGGTTTGAAATTTGTGCATGTGAATAAACATATTGAGCCTGAACAAGAAAGGTCCTTAGATAAAATCTAATATTGTTTAGACAAGCAGCCCATAACGGCTAACCAAAAATATAGGCATTCTATGCTCAACAACTGCCTCACAGGAAATAGGTCATTTTCTAACAAATATTCATATTTTCTACCTGTTATTTGATGTAAGAGTACCCACCCACAAAGATAAACTGGAATGTAACTGCGCCAAAATTGTTATCCATTATATGGCAACAGTATGACGTAGCCAAGACTTTTGATTGATTTCTTACCGGGTTTTTTTTCTAATCACAGTTTTCTTCCATCGTCAACCACGAATTGATGACAACGTGGTGGGGAGTATTTCCCTCATTTATTTTCCTTAAGCGGAGTATAGCCTCGTTATAGAGACTTATGCAACTAAGGGTAGTTTTACTGTCACCGGCAACATTTTGGTAAAATTTGACATGGACTAGTTTGTTGTTCGCCAAGGTAGTTCGATTTGGCTGTTTCCAACAAATAAATTTTGCTCATTTCAATACAAATCTTGATTTTCGCAAAGTGTCACGATTGAAACTTAATTAATTAAATTAATTTTTAACGATGAATCATTGCTTTTTTAATATATGGAATTCAGTGAGTTACATTGCAGAAACCAATGTCATTTTGAATAATTTTAGATAATAATAATCCATTACTTTCACTATATGAAAAGAAAAGGCTTAGAAATTATTGGTTATTACTTTTTGGATATCGTAATCAATAGTTCTATATTCATTGGTAGTGAGAATAATCATTTAGATTATTTACCCTAAACGTTGAACTTTGAAATTTGAATGGTAAGCGCTGTACTCACGCGTAAGTTCAATAATATGACTTGAAAAACTCCAACAAATTTTTACAGATTTTTGCAGTGGAAAGCTAAAATTATTTCTGTTTCTACAAAAAAACAAAAACAAAAAAACAAACAAAAAAAAATCAGATTATTGTACTTTAGTTTTATAATTAAAATATATAAAACAATTATAATTATTTACCCATTTGGAATGAACTTTTTACCTTCAAGTTCTATGAAGAGAAGATTTTCCGGAATTCAGTCATGGTAGTCGAACAATTAAAAACTAATTTGTAACCAAAATACTTTTTTAGCCAACGTTTCGGCCTAAATTTCAGGCCTTCATCAGGGCTGAATATGAAAGAGAAACATAAAAAAAATATAGAAAATGTTATATATAGACATTCTTCTATATATATAGGCATTATTATATATAGACATTTTTCTGTATTCTTTTGTATGTTTCTTTTTCATATTCAGCCCTGATTAAGGCCTGAAATTTAGGCCAAAACGTTGGCTAAAATAAAAAATATTTTGGTTACAAATTAGTTTATAATTGTTCTACTACCATGACCGAATTCCCGACAATCTTCATATAAAAATTTGAATATATTTGAAAATGAAATCTAGTGAAGCACTGAAATACTTTGATGGAACCTACTATTTGTTCTACTAGGTTGGCCGAGGGATGGTTTGACATCATTCCTTAATTTGATTTGAGGTGATATGAGACGTTTGCAAGCCCCATTCGAGCATGGGCGCTCTCAAGCTGCAATTTCCTGTAGTGCAGGATCTTATTAGACGCCCTGCGGTAGGATCAAAGTCCTGTCTCGCATCTTTCCAGGACACGCTCCTCGCACATCGATCTCCGCCATCTGCCGGGCTCGACTTCCCCACCTACTCAAATATTTCTACAATATCGACCTGGCCACAGGACAATGTCGATACCTTTAAAGACCGGAGGCGTTTGTTAGTCATTCACAGCTTTCGTCTGTGGTCCTTGGTCCATTCATAGCTTCTCTCAGTATACTCCAATTTATATTCTTTCATTGTTTAATTAATTAATAGGGCCAATTAATATCCTTTAGTTAGAGTGGTGTTGGGCCTGCTTCCCCAAAAAAAGATAAATGGTCTTTGTAAATTTAATTGAAAATCATAGATTAAATCTAAAGACTTTTACAGGCTACATTTTTCTTTTCTTTTCAGGTGTATTCATTACTTAGTATATAATTTTTGAATTAGATAAATTACAAAAGCCGCTGGGGAAAATAAATAACTTAAAGAGAAATCAAGGCAAGTCTTACAAAAATATGAAGTTTTCTAAATATTATTTTTTTGTGGTATTTAATCCCACGTAAATTTTAACAACTTTTAGTACAAGGGAACAGAATAAAAAATGCTCCGGATAGCAGGAGATCCAGGTCCGAGTCCTGGCTGGGATGTAAACTAAGTGAACCCTTATTACCTTGTTAAAAAGTATTTGGGTTGGGTAATAAAATCTTTGTGTCAGTTCCATTGCTCTAAACTGAATATTATGCTTCCTGAATCAAAAAATTATTTTGACTTGGGTGGTATTTCTTCCATTTGACATTTAAGGTAATCTCTCACTCCCATTCCTCCAACTTCACCTTATATACAAATTTAGCCTTTATGTTATATTTAAAACGACATGACAAATTTCATTAGGAAAAGTAGTAATCGGGGGCGTCTAAGCAATAAAATTAAACTTTACGGCTCAGGTAAACTCCGACCTCTTATTCTTGTTCTACATTAGCTGTGAAACTCCAAAAATATTTTTTTTTCTCATTAATAACCGATTTTAAAAGAGGGGGTCAATGAGCCCCTTCTCCCAGCAATGATTTTAATTGATTTTATTCTTTAATTTATTTTTTGTGTTTATTATATTAAGCCAACAAATAACAAGGTGTTAATAAGCAGATTAAATAAAGATTTTTTACAAATTTAAAAAAGTGTATCTTTTTAAAAGATTATCTGCCAACGTTTCGGCTTACATTTTAAGCCATTTTCAGGGCTGCCTATCATGAAGACGAGAGAGGACGTCCTGTCCCTAAGTTCACATTTCCATGACTGAGGAAATGTGAACTTAGGGACAGTCATGGAAATGTGAATTTAGGGACAGTCATGGAAATGTGAATTTAGGGACAGTCATGGAAATGTGAACTTAGGGACTCCTGTCATCTTCTCTCGTTTTCGTGATAGGCAGCCCTGAAGATGGCTTAAAATGTAAGTCGAAACGCTGGCAGATAATCTTTTAAAAAAATACACTTTTTAAATTTGTATTTTTTTTTTCTTTGGATCTACCTTGACTGAAACCCAACTAAAATCATCTAATAATAGTTTTTTGACTTTATTTTATCAGTATATTACTTTAAAATATGTCATGTGTTTTCTGTATTTATAAAATTTTTAATTATA
>KZ806925.1:171629-188582 GCA_000696205.2 Oncopeltus fasciatus | reverse complement strand
TTAATTAATTAATTAATTATTAAATTTCCTCTTGTTTTTATAGAGAAAAATTTAAAAATAAAATCATATCCATAAAATTGTAAAGGGGTATAAAAAAAAAGTGACCTTTTTTTACCAAATATTTGTATTATTATATATTTTGTATAAAATACAGTTAATACAAGAAGTATAGTCCATTACTATTTACCGTCAACTTCTACCCAATTGCTCGATGATATGATTCTTTGGGATGACTGTCAAAGAACTCGAAGTCCGCATTTTCAACAAAAGTAAAATTATCAATTTTTTCTCCTTGTATAAAAAAGGCCAGGGATTGAAGGAAGTTGTAATCCGATGATAGGAGGTTGGGGCTATGTGGTGGATGAGGCCGAACTTCGAACCCATGAACTTCCTTAAACTTTTCTTTGACTTGACGGGAAGTGTGAGGACGACCATTGTCTTGTTCGAATGAAACTCCTTTTCGGTTGATCAAAGCAATAAGTCTGACAATTTTGCCCACAACCTTTCTACTTGTACGTAGTAGAGGTCAGAATTCATAGAGTATCCATCAGGAACAAACTCGTCATGAATAGCACCTTCAAAATTCCAAAAAACTCAAAGCACGGATTTTTTTTTTCGAATTGCCCCCTTGCAGCTACCAGAAAAGCAGTTGACCTAGTATTGCTTACGGGTATTAGATTTTCACCAGTAAAACCACTTTTCCTCGCAGGTGACAATCCTCCGGTAAAATCTCATATGTAAGAGTATTTCCATACATTTTCACCTATATCTAACTTCTTAGAAGATTGCAGAGGAGAGAGTTCACGAGGGACCGGTCTACTGCTCATTTTTACCTTCCACATGGAGAGTAGATGGCGCCTAACAGTATCTGTCGAACTATCATACTTCTATTGTCCGTCTTCATTGGTTTCTGCATACCATCTTCTGTTGGCGAGCGCTTTCGGGCATTTTCCTTCCTCGTGGCCGAATACATGTGTTCACTGTCACTGTTGCATCTGTAGTATCTGTCGACATACCACACTCCCCGCAAGTCCGCGAGTACCTATGGACGGATTTGACTAACAATAAACCACAACAACACGCTTCCTGCAGAACCTCATCAATATCCATTCATGGAACCCTTCTTCCTTTCCAACGTCACACCTTTGCTGCTGAATTTTTCAAACCGACCCCGCGCAGTGCGTTGGTCAAGGTCACCTTCCCCTTCATATTTAATCATTTTACGAGTTGCTTCTGCTGCTGTTAAACATTATTCCAGCAATGCGGTAAAATTACGAGAATTACTTTGGACACTGTTTCAACTTTCAAACAAGTAACTGAATTGAAGCTTTTTCTATTAGAAGTCGACAAATTGGGATTTACCAGGCTTAGAGAATGATCTAAAGGGATTATTAGGTATTGAAAAGCAATTAATAGGATTAAAAATCAATGCAGCCCTTTGAAATTTTAAATTTAATAAAACATTCATTTCTCTGTACATATTGCAAACAGTGTTTCAACAGTTTTCTTTGCTTCTAAAGCGGAGTTTCAAATAAATTTAATTTTTAGAATATTTGCAGACATTACTACTGCTAGATGAATAGTGGTAATTATATAGTAATAAGTATTATTATAATAAATCAGGGAACTTTGAGGAGAATGAGAACTGAAGTTGAGAACTGCAGACTCAGTCATAAACACGGGTGCAGTAACAGCTTCTTCAAACTGCCTTTTCCTCGTAATTTTCTTTTCAAAATGAAAAAGAAGTTCTCAAAACAAAAAGTTATTCCAGTCATAAATTTATTTTTATTTTTACTCTAATTAATAAAAAAAAAACACTGACTTATTCCGCTAAATAACAATTGTAATATTGTTAATAACAATTTACACCGAGTAGCTGTCTGTCATGAAAATATAAACTAAATGACTAAACATAAGTAAATTCCATGAAAAGCTTTTTAAAAAAAATCAATAATTCATAATTAATTTTAGCCGAATAATTAATTAATAATAAGAATTACAAAAAAAAGAAGTTTAATTTATAAATCAGAAAATTATAAGTGATAAAAGGAAACTTCGTTGATTCGGATGAAAAATATCTAGTTACTTGTTTTTAAACAAGTCGAAGAAAAAAAAAAATTTATTAAAAAATATCATCAGTGAAATTAGACCTAATAAAATTTTCTGGAGACACTGAATATCCGATTTCAGAGTCGAATTGGAAGAAATAATAAGTACAGATACGTGAGATTAGGTCAGGAAGGATTTAAGGAAAGTCTTTATATAATATATTATTATCTTGTTATTTGTGATATATAAGATATTATATAAATAAGAAGATTTCATTCCCAGGGCAGAGGTAGGGAATTGTACGAAACTGCAAATAATTAATATACTTACTGCTCCTTGCTATTAATTATGTTTTGTCCCCAACTTTTTTCGAAAGCAGTTTTTTTCCTTGGAAGAAAGCCAGTTCCCTCTCACTAAATTGTTACCCTCATGCTTTTGATGCTTTAATTAATTAAAAAAGAATTGAGAATTTTAAGGATCTTAACCTACGTTCAAGGGTAGGTTACATCGTACTATCGATAATATGGGGGGGATTTTCTGTAATATTTTCTATTATATAAATTATAGTTTTTGAATTTATTTGCCTTAAAACTTAAAACGTAACTTATTCGAAAATGAAAATTTAATAAAGTAATTAAAAAACAATATTTTAGGATAAACTAAAATATTTGAAATTTTAACGCTACTTTATTTTTCTAAGTCTTCGTAATAATTCATATAAGTTAGACTTTTTAACCTTAATGCCTGTCTAGTTTAATTAGTAACTCAGAGACTAATTTATATTTAGAAATTTAACAGTAACAATTATTTCATTTATAATTAATGGAACATATATAATCATTTTATATNTATATATATATTATAAGTTGAACTACATAGAGAATGAAATTTATTTATTATAAGATATTTAAAAAAATGATATTATTTATTTATGAATATAACAGTCGATTGTAGTTATAATTATTATGCAATATTGCACATTAGTAAATTAATAAACATCCCTTTTCATTATAACTACATAAAATGTTTTATGCCAATTAAAAAAAAAAAAGAAGGTAAATAATATCATTCAAAAAAATTATAGAATATGCTAGCTAATTATTCATCTTCGTAAAGGGATTATTGACTTTTTCTTTATATAAATCAGATTCTTTTAAGTTAGAGTGGAGTCAAGCCAGATTTATCTATATTGAGAAAAATCCAATTCAGATATATTTAAAGTTAAATAAACTACAATTTTTATTTATTTGTCCTTAAGATGCACGAAAAAAAACAACTCTATATTGAGTTAATATTCTGTAAACTCCCTTTAAAATTTATGTAAATTTTGAATGTTGACTTTCAAACTTACTATTATTTAAATGATATTTATTACTGTTTTTTCTTAAATTTGAGATAAAAGATTATTGCATCAGTTTATACTAATTCTATTTCATAAAGAAATAAACTTCATTAGTCTTTTATCATTTTAGAGTGGTGACATTGGTCACCTTGCCTCCTCATGTGATTTTTTTCTTTTTAGTTAACTGAATAAATGAATAAATGGAATAAATGAATAAAAGTCGAAAAAAAAATTCTTTAATTTTATTTTGCATATAGTTGTTGACTTCAAACTGTTTAATTTTCAGTAAAAAAATCTTCAATATCTACTATTTGTTCATATTATTGTAAGAGCTTTCGCTTGACAGTCGTATTTATTTCGCATTGACAGCCCAAGAGGAATGCAATCTTTAAGATTTCTGGATTTATTGTTTACTTTATTGAAAAACAGTTACATTATTTACCATTGTGTAATTAGTGTATTTATTTTTTTTCCCAAAATCCAAAAACATTGATCCAAAAATCTAGAAAGAAAAAAGAAGAGAAATAAAAGCTGCATATTATCGCAAAACTGTTTATATTCGTACTAATTTCAACAGTACAGTTTAATTTGCATTTTTGATAATTTTCCTGGCCATAGAAAATTGTAAAAATTATTTAAGTAAAGTGGATTTTGTTTTGAGTTTAAAAAAACAAAAAACAGTGAAAATACTTAATCCGCAACAATGATTTTCAATAGTAAATTTCATACATGTCCCTACCATAAAAAAAAAAGTAAAAGAATATATATATGTATATATATATATATATATATATATATTACNTATATATATATATAGAGAGAGAGAGAGAGAGAGAGAGAGAGAGAGGGAGAGAGAGAGAGAGAGATATATATAGAGAGAGAATAAAAAAAAACACCTCAAAAGAATCTCTTTTCACCCCTCACTGACGATGGGCGAGAAATCCCCGAAAATTTTACTCTTCGTAATGTTTACTCATTATAATATTTACAATATTTATATTCTACTATTTTGTGCCTTTTGAACAGTAAAGGTTCACTTTTTCTTACTTCCTAATTAATTCGTCGTGTACAGTTTTGAAGTATGACTAGCAGAAAGTGTTTAAAGCCTGAAACATGTCCATTAGAGAGTAAGGGAGCGAGAAAGGATGAGAAGTTAAGAAGTGAATCGTCTTGGATTCAAATTTGAGTTTGCCTTAAACCTGGCTTCAGTATGTCCAGGACATTGGCATGTCACAATGTCTTCTTTCAATCATATTCAATTTTTGTTAGATGATTTTAGTTGGGGTTCGGTCAAGGTAGGTCCAAAAAAAAAATAATACAAATTAAAAAAAAGTGTAATTTTTTAAAAGATTATCTGCCAAGGTTTCGGCTTACATTGTAAGCCATCTTCAGGGCTGCCTATCATGAAGACGAGAGAGGACGTCTTATCCCTAGGTTCACATTTCCATGACTGAGTCACTAGTTTTTTGATACCTTGTTTAGTTCCCTTGCAATCTCGACTCCAATCTTGAAACGATTCAAGCCTTTTCCTTTATTCTTTTAGAATATTTCTACTCAAATGTTATTTTTATTGTTTTATTTGGATTGTATTTACATAAAAACGCTGTATTGGCATTGGGAAATGTTTAGGCTTAACGAATTGTGGACCGGCCAAATAGTCATGGTACTCTCCGGAAGCAAACACTGTTTCTTTTGTTTCAAGTATCTTATCGCGGATAGAACAACATAACACGTAAGAGATAAAAGGCCACAGACTGACCCGATACCGAATCCAAATATCCTTTGAAAATATACTTCGTAAGATGATTTTTGTTGGGGTTCGGTCAAGGTAGATCAAAGGGTAGAAAAAAAAAATATGAATTTCCATGGAAATGTGAACTTAGGGACAGGACGTCCCCTCTCGTCTTCATGATAGCCCCGAAGATGGTTTACAATGTAAGCCGAAACGTTGGCAGATTATCTTTTTAAAAAATACTCTTCTTTTAAATTTTTTTTTTTTTTTTTTTTTTGGATCTACCTTGACCGAACCCCAACTAAATCATCTAACAATAATATCTACGGTCAAAAAACTCCTTTATTTTCAATTATCGTTTTGCACCATATTGGTTTTTAAATGGAGGCATATCCCCATGTAATAACGTACGTATGTTGAATACAGACAGTTGAATAGAGACAGTTGAATACGGACCGTGACAATGAACGTATGTATTCGGCCAGAAGATGGACAATGTCCGAAAGCGCTCGCCAACGGGAGATGGTGTACAGAAACCAATGAAGACGGAGAATATAAGGTATGAGAACGTACGTATGTTATTATGCCTCTCTGAAAGACGGCTTCTTTTAATTAATCAATCATAACTATATATTTTATATGATAAATTAAACTTATCTGGAAATCATATAAAACGAATTAAAGATATCGACTAATAATAATAATTAATGTAAACATTTAAACTTAAAAAACTTTGATTGTTAAGTGCTTCCCTATTCTTTCCTTGTGGAATATGCTTAAAGCACAGAATAATTATCGATATTATCTTTTACCCTTACAACCTTCCCAGGTTCAAAGTAAGATCAAATTACTCATGTTATGTAACTAGGTATATGAATAACTTAGATACACAGGAAATTTGTTCAGTTGACGCTGTCCCCGCGTGACGTTATTATATAGCAGTTCTGCATCGACTTAGTCATTACTTGTTCCTAGAGTGCTTACTTTAGTATTATATAATATTTATACTTATATACCTATGAGACGGCCTCATTTGAGAAGCGAAAGGTCACCGGTGAACAACCGAAACGGAAAACCTAACCTCGTGATTCATCTGCTGTCTTGCAGAATTCTTATCAAGTCTGGGCTATCGGAAGATTGTAGATGACTGTATTCAGCTATTATATGTTACACCACACATTAACTGATATTTAAATATTATCTTTAATTTTGAAGGTTTTGTCTGGAGGGATAAAAATTGATTAGGTCAACTCTCTTTGTTCTTGTCACTTTGATCGAAGATACGCCAGTTTAGCCAGTATCAAATTAAAAACAATCCAGTGCCGAATGTATTCTTTGCCATACATGATCCATGACTTCCATGAATAGTCTTTGGTTAAGCCAAGCAAAATGGGAAATCGATAAGTATACTCGAGTTGGTCAGAATATGAAGTACTGGTTCCGAGCCATTAGTCAATCAGAGTACTTCATCCTGAATTTAAATAATTTTAATAATTGCATATATTATAATAATTATAGAGCAGTCATCATTGACCCACATACTTGCTTGTTGGCAACAGCTGATCTGATCATTAAGTCGTCAATGCAACATTGCGAAGCTTTGAATTTATTGGCTACATTCATCCATCTTTGATGAGTCCTCAAGTTTCAATCAGAACTCATATACCTAATTTGATGAATAACAGGGGAAAATCGAATTTGTAGCTTTGAAAAATTATAATCGTGCTTAAAAATAATTAAGGAAATATGCTTTAGAAATAATGAAATTTATTTCTTTTGGAGGGGGAAAAGGCAAAAAGGCAATTTTGCACATAAATTCTACTATTTACTAGAATACTACTAATACTATAGTACTACAAACAATTATTGCTCATAATCTATAGATCTATGCATGTAAATTAATATTTATTGGCCTACTTTGAATATAATTATACAAATAAGTCATTTGCAAATATTTAGAGTATATTTTAATTAGAATTTTAATTTAGACAGCTTTTATTAGTCCAGAAAACATTTATGCAAGTAAAGCTATTAAGAGACGATTTTTTTGTTGGGGTTCGGTCAAGGTAGATCCAAAAAATATAATTTAAAAAATGCTTATTTTTTAATTACCTACCAATGTTTAGGCTTACATTGTAAGCTATCTTCAGGGCTATCATAAAGGCGAGAGGGAACATCGTGTCACCAGAATTCCATATTCATGACTGTTATTAACGTTTTTAAGTTTTAAAATTTCTGTCATGTTACTGATTATTAAGGTTAAGTAGATTATTAACTACTTTTTATTTTAGGTTAATTATATATGTTTAAAAACAAATAAATGGTGAGTTTTCCAGTTTATAAAAATCAAAACACAGCTAAAGCCTCAGATCTCAAATTTTATCCACAGACTTTGACTACAGGCGAACAAAATCCCTTTATTACTTCCAGAAATATCTACTTTTTATTAGTCCACAAGTTAGGAGTCATTCCGCCTTATGTCTTAATTGGATCCTAGGCTAGAAGTGACGCCATGTCCAAGAGTAACGTGTTACCCCACAAGTGATGACGAAAGAGGTCGAGAAACTTTCCAACAACTTATGGGATGGTTATTCCTTATGGATGATGAATGAGTGAAACAATCAGAAACGTATCTGCACATTTAAGAAATACTTGGTACTCAAGATACAATATTTTTTAAATACTCTAAACTGGGTAATCTTAAGCTCTATTTAAAATTTCGTCTAACATTAGGAAGCAGGTTATTACTGGAGAACCAATGATTCTTAAAAAGATGTACACTTGTGCTTATTGAAACTTCTAGCTCATAAAGTAATTCTATGAGAATTTCGTAAATTACTTTTATGACTTTTTCATTACTATATTTAATTAATTAATTTGTTACAGACCATCAGATTATGTCTGACAAGGCAAAAGTGGAGTCCCTAGGGTTGAAGCTCAAGACATTGGACATTACGGCTCATTCCAAGTAAGAATTTAATAACACATTTGCTCATTTAACTTTTAAAAAACAGCTGTATTAGTCAACGCTGATTATAGACTGCAGAGTCTACAGTATTCCTTAGCGATATTAGCTATGTAGTATTAAATATTAATAGAAGAAATATCGAGAGTGGTGTCACTGGTCACCAATCAAATTACAAAATGTTTTTATTTATTTTTAATAGAATGTAATATATAAATAAAGGTTATANGTTGACTTTCTACTAGTTATATATATAAGGAAGAAGAAATAAGTTTGTTATTAAGTTAAATCAATTAAATAGAAGTGGGGGAAAAATCATAAAATGTTTCTACAACAAAAATTTCATAATGTTCAGTTGAGTAATGAAACTCAACACAGATTTATTGATAAAATAAATATTTTAGGAATTATATAGCGAAATAGAACAACGAAGTGTGGGGATTTCGTATTCTGTAAATTTTAATTTTAAAGCATAGAAGCTATAAAATAAAACTAGTTTCTTTTTTTATTGTGGTATATTATCCCACGTAAATTTTAAACGAATAAATGCGCGGGAATAGAATAAAAAAATGTATTCTATTCCCTAGCATGTAATCCTTTAAAACTAGTTTTTTTTTTTTTTTGTTTTTTTTAATGAAATTTGTTATACGTTTTTATTATTTATAGTTTTATAATTATTTTATTATTTAAAAGACTTTGTCAAAGAGCCAAATCCGACGAAGAAATAACTATAGTATTTGGACATATTTAAACTCTTGATATTTACTTTGAAGATGGCACTACCATATATAAAATAATAGGGCTAGATCATTTTTTTAAAGAATAGAATAAAATACGTGTAGACTTAAATATAAATGCAAAAACGAAAAAACATCCTTCCTACATTCGAAAATTTCTCGACAACTATTCCATGAAAGATTTGATTACACAATCTAAATGAGTAAGATATACAATAAAATTCAAGATGTCACAGACTTTGAAACGTTGATATCTCATCGTTCCTCGATACTCAGTTCCTTTTTTAGATTAAACTTAGGTCAATAAATCTCTTTGTTCGACTCAGACGCATGATGGAGTTGCACTCCAGAAGCTTGTTATCAGAAAATGACTTTCGCCACGCGCGGTCAAAATGACCAGATTAATGCCCTAACATTTATATATATATANATATATATATATATATATATATATATATATATATATATATATATATATATATAACTCTTTTTTAAAAGAAATTATTCTATACATTATAAAGTTTGATGGGGTACATTGTTGTTCTTGCTCGACTATCCCGGGACGTAACCCGTCCTGAGAGGAGCCCAGGTTGAACCCATCAGGTTGAGCCCATAGACTATCTGGCACCCATTTCTCCTTATCCTAGGATAAGAAGGAGCCATGGCAGGGAGTCAAGGAGGGAGTGAGAGGGGAAGAAAAGTATAATTGTCAATACAGACTTAATAAAAATATACGTAAAGAACATTTTCAGAAAAATCTCATTTTCGCATTTGTTTCTAAAAAGGCCCAAACATAGGCCCTGACAACCTTACCTATGTTTCTCTACGGTACATTAGCACTGGCTTATATGGTTACTTAGCTTAAGTGCTTCGGAGATCTTTCCCAATGTTAGAATGCGGTCAACTCAGAAGAAATCTCAATTTGCGTTGGTGATTATAAGATCGACCTCACCGGTTGGTCATTAATATATGTTATCATGGACTCAAGGAATTTGAAGTAATCTACTTTTGGGTGGGCTATTCTTCTTAAATTTATTTATTTTTCCATACATAGTTCACTGTACTTCTTTTTATTTGCATTGAGAAAGTCGATGGTGTCTGCCGCTGGTAAGAAGTCAATGGCCAGCTCTTGTACGTCTTCCATCTTACTGCCTACTGTTGTTGCATCATCTTCGCGTATGCCACGAATATATGTTCCTACTGACATGTACTCCTGCTCTTGCCTGGAGACATTCTCTTAGCAATTTTACTGATGCGAGGTTGAATAGGAGAGAGGCGGGCTCCTTGGTGCAAACCTGATTCATCATTGACACTTTCACATGTGAAGTGGTGAATGACTTAATAAGCTTGATTCGTATTGCACTCGGAATGAGTCACGCAGTCACGATTCTCTCTCTTTTCAGAAACGCAGGAGTCGCGTAATTTAAATAGATTTCAAATATTTCATAGAAGATGAACCTAGATATGATTAAATGACTTATTTATCTTTAAAGCCGGAGAGAGTAATGAGCTTGAAAGGTAAGATCACCTTCGGGTAATCTTCAGACTGCCAAAGTGAATAGAATGGGAAGAGCGGGGGCAGAGCTTACCTCTCGAAGTTAAATTGGTAAATGTCTTATATAAAAAGTGTGTTTCTTAAGAATGTTATTGGCATAAACATTTTTTTTCCCCATAAGTCTCCATAACTTACCCATAAAAAATTTATACTGACTTATTTAATCTTAAAAGCCGGAGAGAGCAATGAGCAATTCTCCTCATTTTAGTATTCAATATCTACCTCGGTGAAATACATAAAAAATGCTTAGTTCAGGCTGCTTTCAATAGACGAGTAATTTTATTTGTTTAGGCTACAATTTGAACTAAAAATATTCATTAATCTTCAAACACACTTGTAACTGTGTCAATGCAGTATTACAATTGTGTAGTTATTAATTGTACACTACTTTATGACTAAATGACTTATTTAATCTTAAAAGCTGGAGAGAGAATGCGAGTAAAAGATAAAATCACTTTCTTTAATCTGTCAAAGTGGGGGGAGCGCTCACCCTTCGTTGCTAAACACTTTGATATATTTTTCATAAGGCAGCTTTCAATATAATAATTATTAGCTGATCTTGATCAAAGAATCACTTTTTTGCAACCTTTGCACTTTTCTCAGAATTAAATTTTCTTGCCAATATTGGTTGACTTTCTACTAGTTTTAAGTTTTTAACGAAGTATAACGCTCATTGAAGAATATAATCAGTTACTCTTCCTTATATAAACTAGAATGTTTCACGCAATACATTTATGCTGCAAGTTTGCAACATATCTCTACATATACCAAAGTTTTTTTTAACAATAAATGTTGTCCATTTCTTTTAATTAACAGCCCAAATGAGAAAGCGAACTAACTGAAAGATTTAAAAAATAAATTTTATAAGCCCATCACGCAGAAACAGCATATTACGTTAAAAAAAACTTTGAATCCAAAAATTGATAAAAATAAAAATTTACGCAGTAAACGAAATTTTCTGTAAAAGTGCTGAAACGAATATTATGAAATTTTATATTTGATGAGAGTATGAATCATTCCATGTTATCGATAAAACGCAAGATGCTAAAGTAATTGAGATTTTTAGTTTAAATTAGTTTTACCACAAAAAAAAGAGAAAAAAAAAATAGCACCATTTTTACGAATTCGTTGAAGCTATAATTCTTTTGTTCTCTAATTTTCCGTTTAATTCCATTCCAGAATTACCTTGTACGTACGTAAATAACACAAAAGGCGTATAATTAAAAGCGCGTATCCTATGTTTGTTATTTTGTACGACACCTACTACTGTTACAACACGAGCGGGAGGGGCTGGAAACAGATGTTAACAGGACGGCAAGACTAGCGGCAGTGACCTCATCACTGGCTAGGGACAATCACGCACGGAAGGGTCGACTGCCTTGCCTCCTACACAGGAGAAGAGAGGCAGACAGCTTACTCCAAGGAACTGCTATTTCTCTGAGTAACAGGCGTGAAATTGTTTCGCTGGGAATCCTCAAAAAGTATGTGTGTCCGAGAGAGCACATAGGTAGCCGGGAATCAATGGAATGAATGGTCCGAGCCACGAATGAATATGTGACATTTCGGCCAGAGCTGTAACGCGATTCACAGGGGAGACGGGAATTCCACAATTTCTACTCAAAACTATTCCATACACTTGAATATGTGTGTGAGGGGGAGGGGGGCGTATATTTCCACTATAAATACATTTTAAAACCAAGTTTTAAATATTAAAAATTTACATTCATACTTTTGTAAATTTGTTATCATTTAAAAAATAGGAATAACATATAAATTTCTAAATTTTATGCCAATAACATTCTTAAGAAACACACTTTTTATATAAGACATTTACCAATTTAACTTCGAGGGGTAAGCTCTGCCCCCGCTCTTCCCATTCTATTCACTTTGGCAGTCTGAAGATTACCCGAAGGTGATCTTACCTTTCAAGATCATTGGTCTCTCCGGCTTTAAAGATAAATAAGTCATTTAATCATATCTAGGTTCATCTTCTATGAAATATTTGAAATCTATTTAAATTACGCGACTCCTGCGTTTCTGAAAATAGAGAGAATCGTGACTGCGTGACTCATTCCGAGTGCAATACGAATCAAGCTTATTAAGTCATTCAACACTTCACATGTGAAAGTGTCAATGATGAATCAGGTTTGCACCAAGGAGCCCGCCTCTCTCCTATGATATTCAACCTCGCATCAGTAAAATTGCTAAGAGAATGTCTTTAGGCAAGAGGAGGAGTATTTGTCAGTAGGATACATATATTCGTGGCACACGTGAAGATGATGCAATAACAGTAGGCAGTAAGATGGAAGACGTACAAGAGCTGGCCATTGACTTCTTACCAGCGGCAGACACCATCGACTTTCTCAATGCAAATAAAAAGAAGTACAGTGAACTATGTATGGAAAAATAAATAAATTTCAGAACAATAGCCTACCCAAAAGTAGATTACTTCAAATTCCTTGAGTCCATGATAACATATATTGATGACCAACCGGTGAGGTCGACCAACGGACCCCAAGAGAGACTGAGATTCAGACTAACGGAGACGGAAAACAAAAAAAGAACTACAGTATGGAAAAAAGCAGTCGTTTGCGAACTAGTCGGCAGCAAAGAATTTACGACGTGCACGACATGTGACAAGAAGTAATCCATTTGGACGTAAAAGTAGTTGGAATTAAACACAAAGGGTGACCAAGAACGAGATGTAACGGTAGAATAAATAAATTTTCTATGGAGTTCAACGTACTAAATCAGAAAGCCTTCGCCCATAGCAAATAGAGGTGGAAGTTAGTCCAGGCCATCTAAAGATAAACAGAGCATATTTCCCATGATATATTAAATATTGTCAATGACGAATTATTTCTTTAAAGCAGGAAAGGACAGTAATAGATTTACTCTTAATTAATGGTCTTTTACACACCATTAAACCTGACTATATACAAGCAAGAAAGAGCAGGGCAATTACTCAGCTATCGCTGTTATTTAGATGTCTTCCATAATAACAGTTCTTCGTAAAAAGTAAAAATTTTACAAAGCAGACATTTAAAAATTAGATTTTATATTTATTATGTTGTATAATTTGTTTTATAACTCAAACAAGAATGAATATATCTACAAGTTTTGACTAGCGCTAAACCCCCTCTTCTCTTATAATTTCCACAAAATAATCAATTTATTCAACATTTTAAATTAAAATTCTTAATATGAAAATTTAGTGTTTTAAAAATATATTTATAATTTATAAGCACTTATTTTAAAAATTGGAAACCCCAGACATTCGAAAATACCATTTTCTTTTGAATAAGTTAAAAAATATGGTATGAATTCTAATGCTGTAAAATTACAATTTACGCCTATTTCGCTCTATACATTTTTTCTGCACTCTAAAAATAGCGAAGATATTTTACAAATTATTAAGATTTTTACTTTTGTTCTCCTTTAAATTTTCAATTTACTGCAAAACTGAGGAATTCGCTTAGTTCAAGCAGCTCCTGAGCGACGGAACATTTGTAACATCAGTATTATTACAAGCCATTGAGGCCTAGGAAACTCAAGTTAGGATGAGTTTATTAACGATTTACGGGACACTAGCGAAGGTGCGTAACCAGCAAAACATTCCGGCCACTTGATTTTTTTTTCTTTTCACTGAAAAATGTTTACAAATTGGGGCTAGGCGTCTCTTGATACACTTCAGGAAATCTTCGGTTATTACGAACAGAAGCACAGAAAGAAAGAAAAACAATAACTGTGCACTATGGAGTCCAGAAGCTCCTTTGGTTTGTGGCTCCAGTACCCTAACCGCTCAATCACATTTTTTCATGGAGTTAAAATAATCTGGAAAGTTTATTTTTACATCTATTAGAAATTGTAGCTTTTAGTAAACTTACATGCACATTAATGTTCTATTGATAAGAATTCTTTTTCCAAAAAGACAACAAATCTGAGTTGTTGTTTTTTTTTCAAGAAACAAATCTATTTTAAGAAATAATTGTAGATTGTTAATGGTTAATTATTTAAATCCCAAAACTTTATTTATGAGTAATTTATGAACCATGTTTCTTCAAGCACTTATTATATTTGAAGGACCCACTTGACAATAAAACTACAAATGCTGCAATTAAGAAGAACATTGTTCGTTGAATAAACAGCTCGAAAAGAAGTTGGCTGTGAGCGATAACGATTTTCGTTGTAAGATTGTTACTTTAAATACTTGTAATACTGCTATGTACCTTACCAATGTCATTGTTGAAACATGACTTCAGTCATGAAAACGTGATCTTAGGGACACGGCGTTCACCCTCGCCTTCATGATAGCCCTGAAGATGGCTTACAATTAAGCCGAAACGTTGGATATAATTTAAAAAATACACATTAAAAAAATATTTTTTTTTTGGATCTACCTTGACCGAACCCCAACAAAAAAAGCATCTAATAATTATTAATTAATGTTTATAGCTGGATCTCAATAGGAGAAAGTTACCATAGACTTGCTAAATAATGGGTATATAATTCCAGACTTATCAGTGCTAGTAAAGTCAGTTTAGATTTACTTAATATAGAATAGACCACTACAGATTTATGTTATATTGAATAGAGTCCTCTGTTGAAGGTATTGTAATCATAAAATAAAAATCATTACTTTTCACCCTCAAAATTGATACTTTACAAATTTTTTTAGTGCAAGGGAACAGAATAAAAAATCTAACTGTCCCAGACAGGACGCGAACCTGGATCTCCTAGCTTTCCTGTCAGGTGCATTACCCTTTACGCTACCGAGACAAGCCTAAGTTATTATTTTATTCTGTTCCCTTGTATTAAAGATTGTTAAAATTTACGTGGAATTAAATACCACAAGAAAATTAATATTTATTACATTCTTTAGTTTTCAAAATATGTTGAATCCTAAAAAAGAAAAAAAAATATATATACGCATAATATGCCATATCTAGCTGTAAGCGAAATTTCCCTGTTTCATTTTACATATGATGATTGTGTAAGCAATATTATTTTTTCTTGTTCCAATAAGGGGCTCAAAAAATTTTAAAATAATGTTACGAATGGAGTTTGCTTTAAAAAAAGAAGAAGCTCTTATTAGTGAATCAATAAATAAGCTATTGCCGTCATCATAGCAAGTTAGTTATAGCTAAAATAATGAATCCTTTATGTAAACCATGTAGAGCATTTATCAATCCCCCACTCTTCCATACACATGAGGGAAGAGGTGGGGGGCTCCACCCCTAGCTACTAATTGCTTCTCGTCTCCCGTAGCCCCCTTCTTCCGGGCGATGAAAACTAGGTCACACCGTCTCGTGGATCGCCTCAATTCCCCTGCAGTAGGTTACTTATACTTCATGTTGGAATCAATTTTAGGTCTACGTTGGAGTTTTATAATTTTTTTTTTTTTTAACTTATTTATTACATTCTGTTAAATTAAAACATTTGGTAATTTGATCACCACACTGAATTAGAAAAAAAAAAGACATTTAATATCAATCACATGAGGAGAGAGAGTTCTATAAATAAAGAAATTCAACAAGGAGTCAATAGCCTTCTTAAAATGGCTTTACTCTCGATTGTATTGGTCATAAGTAAAGTTATATAACTTTATAACATCCATAATTTTGTAATGATAAAGCTGTAGTTAGTTATATTGGTAAATGTCATCTTTATTAAGCTTTCTTCGTAAAAGTGTTTAGATACTAAACGTCAGAAAATTTTATTTTACATCATTTATGTAACTTTTCTACAAACGTCATCGTAACTCAAATATCAATGCAGATATTATTACAGATATATTATAAACTGTGTTCATTATCTAAACCCTACCCACTTCTATCTCATTTTAATAAATTAAATCAACAGTTTATAAGATAAATTTCCTTGAATTTGATTTTTATTGTAAAAAAAAAAAAAAAAAAAGCAAAAGAAAGGTTTATAACTAACACTCAAAACCACGTTCAAAAATATTTATCCTACTATGCGTTTTTAGTAAAAATTACATTTTGCGCTCATTATTTTCACTAATTTTTTTTCATTTATGATAAAGATATTGACAGTTTTTCAATTTGATCTTCTTGTAAACCCCCATCATCATCCTCAACCGAGTTCTACCATTAACAAAATTGCCCAACCATCCTAGTTTGCTAATGGTAGAACTACATTAAGAATATTAATTGTCGGATTCAATTTTATTATTTAAAAAATTTCGGGTGCTACTGCGCTTAGGGACAAACATATATAAATAGTAAACAAGAACAAGTGGGATAAAGAGTGCAGTCAACACAAATAGTAAAATTTTCGGGGTTCTCTTGCCCTTCGACAGTGAGGAGTGAAGAGAGACTGGTGAAGAAAGGCCACCATATATATATCTTCACTCCTCACTGACGAAGGGCGATAGATCCCCGAAAATTTTACTATTTGTGATTTTTTTTGTGTGTGTTCACTGCACTCTATATCCCACCTGTTTTTGATTACTATATATTGCAGTGTTTAATTTTCTACATATACTTTATATATGTAAATATATATATATATATATATATATATATATATATATATATAGAGAGAGAGAGA